>JAVHNF010099800.1:0-11681 GCA_034783455.1 Micropsitta finschii | reverse complement strand
CCCTCAGTCTCCTCTTCTCCAAGCTAAAGAGACCCAGCTCTTTCAGCCTCTCCTCATAAGGGAGATGTTCCATTCCCCAAACTGGTAAAACTGTGGCATGATAGGATTTCACTTTAGTACCTAGGTAAAACCCAATGCTCTCATTAAACCAACCACAAACAGAACAGACCTCAGAGGGACAGAAAGGCAGAGCTCTTGGACACTTTGCATCATGAAAACACCCATTATTTACATCAACCCAGAAGATAACATATGAGAGAAGTTATGAAAGCCAAAAGCCCTGGGTTGATCATCTAAACACACGACTTCATAACCAACAAATATGATCTCAGTTAACCGCTGGCTGTCAGTTCTTCAGGAGGCTGCAGGAAATAACAGGAACTAAGGAGAGGAAGAGGGAAGAAGGGCTGGCTGCGCAATGCACCTGCTTCCCTTTACCACTTTGCATAGAGGAATTCACGCAGTGAAAACTCCTAAGTGCACGTTATACGTATGCCCCTTTACACTGATGTGACTCTAGAGATCTGGTGGGTGTAAAATACTACACTGCTACTTAGAAGCATTTCTGCACTGCCAGCTCTGGTGAAAGAACCTTTGTAGAGGTAGGAATCTACCTTTATATCTCTAGCTTTAGAAGTTACTCAGCTGTGGCTTTGTTTCCCTATGTATGACAAAAACACAATGAAGAAACTTAAGAGAGTGTGCTTAAGTTAAAAAAAAACCTACTATTTTTAATATATATATATATTGAAAGATATATATACTTTGAAAGAAAGAAATTATATACATTTATAAACACAAATCATATAAATATATATGGATACATATATAATTGGTATGTATAACTGTATAACATAATTTATGTATATAAAAAAGCATAATTGGTATACTTTACCTCTTGAGAATGCAAACTACCAAGTGTGTGAACCGGGACTACTCATACTCTCACCAGAATCCCAAACCAATTCTTTAAGTAATGGCAGTGCAAGTTCTGCTTCACACTGGAGAACAGTTAGTTCAGAACAAAAGTTTGAACTTCTTGAAGCAAGCCTGAAACATGCTTATTCACCAGAGTTTGCATCTCAATTGACGACTCATTTAATTCAAGCCTAGAGGCATTCACTCTCCACTTTTCAACCTCAGAAAGCAGTAACCTAGCTAAGGAGGTTAGCATCATCCGTTCAGATCAGGAAGATGCCAGTGAACAGCTGAGACTTAAATGTATGCCCAGCATGCTTACACAGACATGAAAACGAATACTAGATGTAATTGGTTTCAGCCATGTTATGTATTTTTCCTTGTTCTTAAAGAATTTCTGGAGGATGTATTGAACAAAAAGCCCAAAATTAAAATCAACCAGGGAAAAATTAATCTTGTTGCCAAGAAGAACAGGCTCAGGTTCCATGACAAACAGAGATACATATTCAAAATGAACTTTAAAAATGCTTCTAAATTCAACCAACATGCTATAAAATGACAAATGTATATATTATACGCGCCAACTATAAAACATTGCGGCAAGGACTAACTACATGCACAGATCTTATGAGCCAGCTGGGAGCAGGATAGTGGACTAAATAAAGTCAAGCAATCTTGAAATCCACAGAAACTACACTTTCCCTGTATTAAAAGGGAGAAAGGCATTCATGGGGTTTGGGAATTTTTTTCTCCTGAAAGAGAGAGATAAAAACCAAGGCAGCTTGTTGAAGTATCAGTAGGTTTAAAGTAGTTGCAGAATATTTACCAGAAAATTAAACCTACCTAAATCCTGAAGCATATGCTTTTATCGGAGACTCACCTATTTTCAGAAAGCTGACAACCACTTATAAATCCATTTTCACAAGAAAACTGTAAGAATCCTTTGGATGTGCAATGCTCAGTATTCACTATTTGCCACCAGCAGACACTGTTGTTAAACAAAACGGGAAGCAGCCTTCAAAAGCATCCAGACAGAAAAGTGAATCCTAGTCTCCCTGTAAATCCTGCAAAAATACATCTCATTCACTTGTGTGGATCTCTTTATTGCAGTTGACATGGGCTTGCCCAGGGGACTAACTTGTTGTTCCATAAAGATCCTTTAATAGGCACTACTGATGAAACATTTAATCCAAGCTCTGGTATCAAATGGCTGCTATTGCCAGCGACAGTGATAGAAAAATCTATCTGCCAATTAAATAACTGCATGCAAAGCTAGCACTGTTTATTATGCCTTTTAACATAGTTCAGCTGGTTTGGATCATATCCAGTGAGCTTCATATTTTACAAAAGCTGCATTCCACATAACTTACAAGTAACATGCTTTAAGCCTTTCGGTTTTTAAATATACCTTTACACTCATGTTGTTATGAAGTGTTTGCTTGGGCAAGGGAATACATTTTACACACAAATGCCACTTATTCAACTATACACACATATTGCCTTGGACCTCTCTCTGTTGATAATGAAATTATGATTTATACTTAGAATATATGACCATATTTCAGTTGTTGAAAAAAAAACCCCAAACCACTTTAAATCTCACTGTGTTTACTTTAAATGTGAAGGACGTACAATAGCTATTCAGTTTTTGTAAAACTAAGGGAATACAGTTTGATCCCATGAGTCTAATAAAACTCCACATAAACATAACAATAAGGAAAGCTAAGATGAATAGTTGAGATGAACACTTAAGCCTGGACTTCATTTTGCTTGGAATTCTACCATGCCAAGAAACAAGAAAACGAGTGAAGGGGCAGTAATTAAAACGGATTTAAGATTAGAGGCAGCACTACATCCATCTGTGGAACACCATTAAAACAGGACACAGCACTCGGTTTGACAAGGCTGTAATTTAACAAGTAATGTAAGGGTGTAAGCTGCAGCTCAGGGAAGCCATCTCCACTGAGAGCAGCTTAAGCATATGCTTAACTTGAAATAACCAGATTTTAACATGTGCTTTATGTCAAGCATTAATGTACATTTTGGGGACGTAGACTGTATTTTGATTCATTTTAGCATGGCATAAAAAAAAAGAAATGAAGTCATGCTAATATGCATAACAGTATTGAAGTAATACGGGATAAAAATACTGGAAATTGCAGAACATGCAGCTGAAATTAGTCCTTTTCCATAAATAATGAAAAAGACAGACTAAGCAGAGGTTTTTTCTTTTAATCACAGGAAAGTTTATTTTTTCCCTTGCTCCTAAAAAAATGCAAGTCACTTACTCCTACTCCCCACTGCCATAAATTTAGTATAAATTAATTAAGAAATATACTTAATGTTTCAGAATGAACATTGATTCCTCTGCATTTTGCATTAAGATTTAAGCTACTGCTCGCAACGCCATTTGTAACTTTATAACTAACTTGTCAGGAGGAGTTTGTAGTTTTTACTGTACTGATTACTGGAGAAAACGTTTCCATCTTACTTTATCAGATTATCAAACCAGCAGATTTTAATTTATGGTAAGCGCTATTTCCATTTTCATATTTAAGCATTACTCATGGAAATTATGAATTGGAGCAACCCTTTTAAAGCGCATAGGCTAAAATCGCTGGGTAGGGAGCTTCACTTGAAGAGTTTCAGTGAGGTAAAATAAGTGATTTAAGTATGCTGATGTAACACAGATTCATGAGAAAATAAACTGTAGCATTACCTTTGACTGCATCAAATTTAGCCTCTGAAGGCTAAATTTACTAGATGAAACCAACTGTTTGTCTAGTAAATAAAGTTTATGTCATATTATAGTATCTCTCTTTCTATACTATTTGGGTTTTTAAATGGGAAAAGATACAGACCGTCAGTGCTTAAAAACTGCATTTGAGCTTCTTCCTTTATTTCTCCCTGCTGGGTAGAAATCCCATCACAAAAATCCCATCTCGTATCCAACTTACACTCAAATCCTAGCACCATCACTCTGCTGTACAAATGCCTTCTGAGCGGCCACAACTGGAACCCATTAGGTTTGCAACTGAGCAGAGGCTTTTTGTGAAGGACAGGAAAAGACAGCAGGACCTGCAGAAACACTGAGACCTCAGTCCTGAAAGCAACGTTTGGGGGGTTCACATGTGAGTGCCACCAATGAGAGCGTGCAGGTTCTCTCAGGTGCTGCCTCACCTACACTGGGCCACAGCCAGAGCATACAAGATACAGGAAAAATGATTCCTTCACTTACCCCAAAAATACTTTTTTTTTAGATTTTCTTTTTTTTGGGCCTGTTTTTCATAAAGCCTCTTTGCGATAAATATTCATCAAAATCTCACTGAACATTTTAGACTCTTTAGCACATTTCTTAAACCGGCTCAGCTCTGACATGCATTCAGCAAACATTTTGGGCATTTCTTATCTGTTGCTTCCAAAGTTTCTCTTTCCAATCAACATTAGAAGTCATGAAGACTTTTTATTTAATTCTCCTAGGATTCTGATTTCTAACATCTACAAATAAACACATTTATTAGTGTATAAAATACCTTCAAATGTGCCAAACCTGTCTGAATAACTCTGCTTCAATGTAATCAGTAATGCACAAACTTTTCTTTCTTTTGTTCTTTTTTGATGTATCACAATGAATACATTTGCTTTAACATCTATTCTCTTGATCAGTCATTTTGAGGTGGTCCACTTTTGTTTTCCCGACTTTCACAAACATGCTTGCAGCCAGTAAGAGACTCTTCACTATGATTAATGGCCTCCCATTGGGTATACGGAAAATTTCCCAGCCTGGTTCCCTTGAGAATGCTCCACTACATGGATTTCTACGCAAAGCTAGATTAAAAGAGGAGGAGCAATAGCTATAGTCCACCTACCCCACAGCCATCAATTATATACAGTAATAAATCAAAGTTTTCAGCCAGAACAAAGCCCAGTGTGGCAAACAAACAAGGGCGTTCACAGCAAATTGTTTTGAAGCAGAATAAAACTCTTGATAGAAACAATGGGGCAAGCAAAGCCACTGTCCATATCACTATAAAGTTCTGTTGATTTATTAAGAATTAGACACGGTGTATCCAATTACTGCTGAATTAACTTAAACAGAAAGCAGTAAGAAGAAAAATAAGCAAAAAGATGGATTTCTCTTTCGAAAGGAAAAAATCATGCGATTCTATATCACAGTTAATTGAAGACAGTAACGTGAACCATAAAGTATCTGTACTTTAACTCCCTATATTTGTGTTTCTTGGCTTTTGGTTTTTAGCTCTCTCTTTCATGAAACACTGGAATGTCTATCTCATCCATATTTCATCTCCAGTCTGTTTGTTTTCCTGGCTATTTCTGCCTCTGTGCCATAGATGATTTTGATCGGTTTGGATATTTTTAAATACCCTTCAAACACAATCTGCTTTCAAAAAAGATAGTAGAAAAAAACACTAGGGGACATGGAGACAAACGACAGCATCGCTCCTCACACGTCTCTTCCCTTCTGGACAATGAGAATAATCTGCAAGGGATCGGGTCCCTCTTCCTTCAGATATTTAAAATTCCACTTTTTGATAGAGAGCAATTTTTGGAAAGCCAAGGAATACAGCATTAGTCAAAATGCAAGTATGCTGCACCCAAAAAATACAGTTATTTGCTACTACACCCAGTCCTCACTGCGGAACATATTACACATAGAGTGGGTCTCCCTGAAGAAACAGATGCTTAAGCAAAGGGATCAGTAATTTTCAGCAAGACTTTCAATTTCTCAGATGTTTGTGAAAAATTAACTTTTGCCAACTCTGACCGATGCTGTACAGCAAAAGGCAAGCGTCTCCAGGACAACTCCACCTTCCCATGAGACAAACCGTGTCCTACATCATGCTTTCCCCAGTCCTTCCTTGTGCTACAGTCCTCCAGCTTCCAATAGGTGTCAGTGCCCTGAATTCAGAGGAAGATGGGAGCTTCTGTGCCAGATCCTGCACCTCTGATCAAGTATGGTCACACATGAAATATGTCCAGACTGACATTAACACACACACAAGCTCCTGTTTTCTCTGTAAAGCTCTCCTGAAAGGGATCTGATGCATTCAGAGCAGTATAAAGGCACCATCCATTATGGGTTGAAAGATTCCTATGGGCTGTGCAAGAAACAAAGACTCCCAAGACACCAAGCCCCATGACTGACGCACAGCAAGTGGTGCCACAGCCTGTCTGACAAACCACTCCTTCCTTCTTCATAAGAAAAAAGAGCTTTCCAAGGAAGAATTCCCGAAAAATGCAGAAGAGCCCTGTGGTGGGATCCTTACTCTATGTGTACCTTGTGAGATGGCCAGGCCTGGTGACTAAGGTGAGGCACTTGTATGCTACTGATGCAATACACATCATACCAGTGAGTGAGCTTAACACGCAACACTGCAGAAGGGTGAGACTGGACTGCAAAAGGCCATCTCATCCCAGGGCAAGATAAACTACACCAGCATCATTCCTAATAGACATGCTCTAAAATACTTCTGTGATGTATTTTCGACACCACAGTACATGTATTAAATACTATCTGTGATGGGAAACTAACAGTCTCCCACAGCAGTCTTCTCCAGAGCTTTATTACTTGTTTTAGTTAGAAAGGTTTTCTAACTTCTCTGTCATTGTTTTCTTGTGTCTTCGAATTATTCCTGTCTTTGCAGCACGGCCACATAGAATCCGTAACACTGGTACCTCTCTCAGAAGAAACTCAAAGGCATAGTGCACAGAATGGTAAATACAAGACAGTATGTAAACATCCTGCCTAAGCTGTGGTGAGAAACTTGCACTGCCACCTCAAGCGCTGCTGAGCAATTCCCAGTACAAATCCAGAAGCAGGTAACCGTGCTTGGTGTCTCGCAGGTTTGCAACATAAACACCAACAGTACTGGTTATTTATTAACAAAACGGGCTTTTTCTGGTCCTTATGGGGATAACTGACTGACAAATAGAGTACAGAAGTGACGTGATATCTCGAGCTCCTATCCCAGCTCTGCAGCTAGCTCCGCATTACCTAATTCAGAGCACCTAATAATGAAAGTCTACATCCTTCAGCAACCAGATAAAACTGGAGGTAACCAGCTTCTGAAAAACATGGAACCAATCCATACATACTTGAATTTTCTTCTAGGTCTTCTATGCATGCTCATTCTGCATAAATCTTCTCACTTTCCTCAACTGATCAAACTTTTCCTACCAGATTCAGAGGGGCTTGCAGGCATGTGTTGCTTAATGCTTGTGGACATGGAAAAAAAAAAGAAATTAGCACCTTTTATCAGCTTTTTTCACAGATTTCTTAATCTAGAGAGGACGAAATAAAGATGTTCATACAAGAGGTTTTTTTAAAGGTACTCTACTTGCATTACAAAAATTATGCTTCTGGGAACCTGCATGATTTACTTGACAGGATTATCCTCAAACAAGAATAACAAGATTTGATATCCACAGGTTCATGATGCATATATTCATGTAGTGGACCTCTCTTCCTATGTATTTCCATACTAATAAAGAAGACAGCTCCCAAAATATGTAAAAACACACAGAAAAGGGGTATACTTTCTCAGTTTCTGATGTTAAATTCTGTATTTTCTCAAGCAGTAATATGAGCTTAAAAAAACATTTATTCCTGAATAATTTCCATGCTTACAGTTAATAATACCCTCACACCAAATAAGCGCACCACAATTTCTTCTTCCTTGTGGCCTGTACAGCAAGCAGCACATGCAGGGCATGACTGATTCCACTTTCCACTTTGTGTAGCTCTTTGGGAATAACGTATATCTTACATGGTCCTCGAAATTCCGGAATTACTAACCCATGACACTCCGACATGAAGCAGGTCCATGAGCCCTATTGCAGTAGCCTGCACTGAGAGGGGACTCCACAGCTGGTGCCCTCCCTGTGAAATTTGGCTGGGATAAGTGTTCAAGACATATAAAAAACCACCACTGTTTTCTCAGTCTTAACCGGATTACACTGAAACTGTTGAGTCTGATGTTTCACCTATAATACATCACTAACTTTTCCTGTTACTTTCATAAAGCCTCCCATAAGCAGCCCTGTACAATCCCAAAATACTCTTCCGCTTCCATCATCCCATACCCAAGGCAGGAGCTCCCCTCCCGTGCCACAGGTGCTCTAGCACTGACTTACCTTGATGCATGTCACAGCTGGATCACAGGTCTGAGGGATCTCCTGGGAAAACCCAAGGGGGTGCCCACACAGGGTGTCCCTTCCTCCAGGTCTGTAATTTGGGTTCCCACCTGCCCTTGTGCCCTTGACCTGCTCTGGGCTCATGCAGATGGGCCTCTGATGGGCTGAGGGCTCCTAGAATAGGCCTGGGAGCAGCCGGGGCAGGGTATTATTTGGGCTCTGCTCTCACCACTGTCTCCCAGTGCTCTCTTATGAGCATGCGGACCAGCTTTTATCGCATAAGTTAATACGTGGTAACCAGATTCATGCTTGCCCTCTTCAGGAACATACTCTAAAGAACACTGCCCAATGAGATTAACTGATTTTCTTGCCCCTCTAAATCCAGAGAGAGTACATAGCAGTACCTCTACTCACATACCTAGAAGTTTGCAAAATCAGGGTCCTGTTCTCCTTGAAGTATTTTCCCATTAGGGAACTCCATAATCAAGAATCACAGCCACTCACGAAAAACCTCTACAATGACAATTTAAGAGGCACACATGTACGTACTCCATTTAGGTAAAAAAAAAAACCCTCATGAATAAGTAGCTTTCAGTTTCAAACTTCCAAGTGACTGTGAGATACAAAGTGAAAAATACAACCAAAAAATGCTAATGTGCCAACTTCTAAGATGATGAACTATGCACATCCAACTCCCCTTAAATCAACTTTGTGTCTAAATTACATGAAGTTGTTGTAGAGGTAAAATGTTGTTAATATTAAAGAAGACATCAATAACGGGTATGATTTAACACACTTAGGAATAGTTTAAGAACTACATGTACTACTGCTTTATTTCTCCCTTTCTCCCAAACTTCTCCCTCCTTCCCTGTATCCTTTGACACACATCCCTATTTCACCTTGTGCTTTGGACAGTATGTTCCTTAAGGACAATAACAACATAGCATTTTGCTTGTAGAAAAAGCCATGCAAGGTTGGAGCTGCCAGAAGCTTGTAGCTGTCTCTGGTATGTGTTCAACATTAAGAACAGAAACCAACACTGCTTTCATAGTTCAGTGGTATTTATGTGTTTAAAATGAAACACGAGGTCTACCTGATTACAGCCAATGTTCCGTGTCGGGTGAATGCAATCAAGGTGCTCTCTGGAAAGAAGAGAAATGGTGAGCCTGACGCAAATGTGACTTGGAAAAAGGGCTGGCTGGAGGAGAAGGTTATGGTTTCTTAAAGAGCTGGATGTGTAATCCTCCAGACAGACATGTAGCAAGGTGCAAGGAAACAGCAACCAAAAAGCACAGCAGCGACTAAAGTGTGACAGCAACCAATTCCCTCTCTGCTTTGAGGCTCATCCCGTAGCTCTTCCAGCAGGAGTGTACCCCTCATCCTCCTGGTTAGGTGCTTCGTGCAGGAGCTCCAGAAAGAAGCCTGAGACAGCAGATACAGATAGCTCAAGCCGTTAAGTCCCTTTCACTGAATGGATAAACCAGCAAGATACGGCTTTTAAGCACAGAAGGTGGACAGAGACACTTAACTTGTCATTGCAAATGACAGTCACATTTTGATTAGGTTTATTTACAAATTATTGTGGAAAAGAAACAAAAGCACAGATGGAGAAAAACCTTCCTTTCAGTCACTAAACCAAGTTATGCCTGAACCCTATAATTTTGAGATAAACATTATTTGTAGTTGCAAAATGACTTTCTGAAGGGCTCAGAAATTCAAACACAGCACCTCATCAACAGAGCAAATCAAAACGCCTAGCCTAAAAGCCTTTATATATATATATAAATATATATATATAAATATATATATTACTCATTTTAGAATGTTTATTTCATCCACATTTACCACAGTTCATCTCAGCTGAACAGAACCCCCATGTTCACGATTTTTGCCTACAAGAATATTAAATTTCTGTGCATCTGTCTCCTCTCCAGGGGTTTCTCTAGGGAATACAATAGTCTATTTGGTTTTCTATTGATCTTGTATCTAAATACTGCTTTCTCCCTTTCAGAAAAAGAGATTTGCCAAAGAAGCAGTAGTGTCCCTATAAAAACGTTTTTCTTAGCTGGATGAAATGATGGCAGAGCAAGATTGGGAAAAATATTTTTCAAATCTGTTTTAATAAGCGCACGTCCAGATAGGGATATGCTAGATATCGGTCTAGGCATGCCCCAGGCCTATGATCCATCTTTCATCCATTTTTCCAATTTCAGACTGACAGCTAAATTAGCTCAAGGAAAAGGCTCCTGTAGGCAATAACCAATAACCTGCCATCCAAGGTAAGTTGCAACAGCAAGAGGCATGGGAGAAAAAAATGGAGATAGAAAGCTGCATTTACATCAGTTGGTAAGGGAAAAATTGGGGATACAAAAAGGATCAAAATCAGAAAAAACTTAAAATTAAGCCACACTGGAAAGAGAAATTGAAACTGTGATTTAATTTTATGCAATAGGCATAAACCGACCTCTTAAGACATGATTGGCAGTCTTGGAGTTTCTGTAGTTAGCAAATCCAGTAAGTTTACAGATATACAACTGCAAATGGAACAGCTTTCTCTACCTATAATATGTAGGCTCAGTACCACCTAGTTACTGAGTTGTGTTCATCAGAAAAGGGAGACAGTATCTGCTCATAAAAGCAAGGCATCAACAACCTTTTGAATCACAACACTCATTTTCTTCTCAGGCAAAATAAAACCCTCAGCATGGGAGTGTTCACATTGCAGTGCTAACAGTGCACACGTGCTAAATTATTTAAAAAATAATAAAGATAGGAGGAATGACATATCCACAAAGCAGCCAATTTACTAACTGCACTGCATCTATCTGACTGAGCAACCTGAGCTTACTGAAGCTGGTATTTAACATATATCTCTCCGTGAAAATAACACTAGTTTTATGCTGCACAAGCAAAGGTGATTTAAAAAAAATGCATTTCAAATAATGCCTTTCAACTAATTCCTTTCATCCTGACCCAAATATAACATTTTATTTGAAATGCACTGGAAAAAAATGAATCAGTGAACCCAAGTATTTTGCTATTCAAAAACCACACTGTGTTTAAATAAAAAAATAAATAAAATAAAATAAAATAAAATAAAATAAAATAAAATAAAATAAAATAAAATAAATCAGAAGTGTTTGAAATTATCTTAGAATCAATTTTACAAAGCATAAGCATTGATATAATTCTGCAACTGACTGTGCTGGTTTCAGAGAATACCAGTTCCCAGATATCTGCCTGTGGGTTTCTTTATAGTAAATAGAAAGCAACCAGCCAAGAAAAATCTGTCATACAATAGCTTCAAAAAGGAACAGGAAAGGGATCTGAGAAGCAGCAAACAATAACAAATGTCTGACATGTCTGAGGGAGGAAATTTAGATGAAGTTGCATTTTCTTGAAGAAGAGGACAGTGTGCTCCACTGTGCCTCAGCAGCTGCCATGGTTGTTCTAAGACAGAATTGCTCCAACTGGAAAACACACTACAAAAGAGTAATAGCTCAGACATTCACACTTCCAAACAACGCCTGCCTTGCCTCTATTCCAGTTACTACAGCACTGGCTCCACCAGCTCCATAAACCAGTCTGGTAAAAACCAACGAGATCGG
>JAVHNF010099742.1:10472-34276 GCA_034783455.1 Micropsitta finschii | reverse complement strand
GTTATGTATTGCATATTTATTCTTTAACCATTGGAACTTCATAGACATTTGAGCCAGCTATGTGATATAAAGCAAAAATTACCTGCAGATATATCTGCATATCTGGAAATGCTTAAATGTGTATATAAGGCTTGGAAATAACAGTACTGTTCACCTGCTGATCTACAGTCAATTTACAATGGCATGGGCTTGGAAAATGTAAAATCACACAATGGAGAAGTTAAGGCCATAATTTCCAGAGAGGTTCATCAACTCTGAGCTTGATATATACGTGCCTTATTTTCTTTGACCTGAGAATCATATCTGACAACATTTCCAAAGCACCTAGGAACAACACACACTTTTTGAGTGGTTGTGGCCATGCTGACTCAGCTGGACTCCAGCAATAACTTCTCTGAAAAATTAGCAGAAAAGCAGAGCAAACTCATGCTGTGCTGTGATTAACCAATGGGCCCCCCTGTCTGACTGACTCCTACCTCCAAAAGAGTTTGATTACCCATGAAACAAGAGTGGGCAATGGCATTTCTGTCTCTCTAAGTGCTGCATCACATCCAAGATCCATTTCTTGGTTTTGTTATGCTAGCAGGTAACACAACTTTCTTCTTTCTGCATAAAGTAACAGAGCATTCTTCCACAGTACTCCAGAGCAGCAGATTCTTAAAAACTGGCACCTTTAAACATGCCTCCACTTGGAAAAATAAACATGCCATCACAGTTCTCCTTGTTTGGAGATCTTCCTGCCTGATACACTATGGGAATTCATAGCATACCTTAAGAAAAATGAAATCAATGTAATAGCTAGCATATGAGGAGTGTTAAGAATCTTAAATAAGTATTCAGGTCTACTATCTTCTTTTTCTGCAAACAACCTACTGAATTTGTAACAGCTGTGATTAAACATTCATGGGGATTTATTTGCATTTCCATTAAAAGTTAGGAAATTTATTCAAAGATGGAAAAAATAATGAAAATATTTTAGCATGTTAAATACAGGACAAACAATAAAGGTGCTTTTTTTCTGTTGTAAATAATTTAATATGACATTTCCATTGAATTATTGCTGGGGTTTGAGTTATTATATTAAAGCAGATTATAAAATATTCCGTTCATCAGCCTTCAACATCAGGAAACAAAAGTGAATTCTCATTTAAAAATACCAGTTAACTGTTATCAAATGAAAGGGTTCTTGCTTATCATTAAAAATAGTTTGACTTTTAAAGCAAATTCAGAGAACAATTTTGTTTAAAACTGACAGCAAACATCTTCATTTAATCAGAAGCCTGATATGACATCGACTCAATGTATTGTGCACACAAAAAAAAAAAAAAAACAAACTAGTAGATTACCTAGCTTTAAAGCTTAAAGCATTAAACAGTGGAAACCATGGAAAAGGTAGCACAGGAATACATGAATGCATTCCATAAATATATCTTCACATGAATGCAACTCTGAGTTTGTGCAATGAAAATATCTCCCACTGTTCTGAAAATTAAGTTTCTAAGGAAAAAGAGTCCTTTGTTACTGATTTTAAGACATCAGAATAAAGAATTATTCCCAGAACTATGGAACTGTTTCTGTATCAAAGTAAGTCCTGAAGTTTCTACTGATTTACCACCACCTTCACTCACTTTCACTGGATACGTGAGCAGGACATTTTGCTCATTGATCACAAGCCTTAAAATGTAATCTTGGATTTGGCTTTAATTATTTGTCATTCAGCAACAGTAGAATTTAGACTTCCAGCTCAGGCTTAGACAGTGTGACAGGTATAATTTGCACAGAGAGGAATTTTCCAGCCACTGACTACCCTGCTTAAACTCCTGTCATAACCACAGGTTCTCAATTAGCTGGAGGACACATTTTAATGGTAAAATTTTCCCCTATGGCACCTAAATCAAGTGGAAATATCTTCAAAAGCATGAAATGTCCAGCTACTTGTGCTATGTCACATCCACTACAGTGAATTGTACGAGAGAAACTTGTAAGTGCTTATGTTTCATGATAAGAATCTGCTCCTTCGATGAGATGTCTGAATGGGAGACAAAAGACACTGAACTGCCTTGGAAATCCAACCCTTAACTCTGAAATGCACCTCATCTTTTTCAGTAATGCTTCTAAAACTATTGGGTGGAAAAATTAGCTTTCTTTCACTGCAAGATTTGTACATACATTCCTAGATTTTGGCAATAAATAAGAGTCCTTGATCTTATATAGCATAGAGTAATACAGCATCCAATATCTCTTACACATTCCACTCCTAGAAACATTTCCTCAAAATTACTGCTATCAAAAGAAGACTGAAATCTTCAAGGATAAAATATAATTTTTCAAGCTTCATTGCCATTATAATTATTATATTTGGATGATGGCAAAGACCACAGATGCTGATTAGTGATCTCAGTGGTGTTACCAATTTCAGCATCATGTTGGTCCTGGACTGAATATGGAGTGCTGCATTAGGGCTTGAACACAAGAGTGTGTGAATGTTTTCCTTCAAAACACATATACATTGACATATTCAGTGTCTTGTTCATGTCCCTTTGTACTTCTGGCAAGGTGTGTACAAACCATCTCACAGAACATTAATTCCATGCTATGTCTGTTGTTCCCGTTCAGATCACTTTCTAAGTACAGACATGATTCTGCAGACTTTAAAATTACTGTTGATACATTAAGATAAAGATTTTAAGGCCAAAATTAAACTCATTCCACAAGTAGTAGAAATGTCAGTTATTTACTTCCTCGCTTTCTTTGCCAGTGTCATCTTTTTCCAAGCTCACTTTAGCAAAACACTTCTTCTTTTCCTCATTTTGAAGCAAGAAACAGTTTCACATCAAATTTTCATATGAATACATTTAATAAATGGCCCAAGTATTATATGGGGACTAGGATGTATTACAGATGCTACTCTAGGATCCTGCTTCTTACCTTTCTTTCCACAACTTAAACTAGTAAAACAGGTACAATCCACTTCTATAAATTTCACATAGCAGTAGCTTGCTTACACTCCTGAAATCTATTTGTCTCAACGTAATAATTCAGTTTAATGATACAGAAATTTGCATACTTCTTTAAACCCACAAATCTCTGCCACTCAGAAGTACAGATATTCTTACTATCCCATCATCCCATGAAGCTCCTTTAACACTTCTCTGCCTTCCTCCTCTCCATACCAATTTTAAATCTTGCATTTCTGATCCCATAATAGATGGTAAGACTGTAGTAAGAGATATTGTAGTTTCCTCATCAAGTTACACCTGCTCACTGCCTCAACTTATTTTACTAACTCTGCTCCTTATAAGTAGTTCACAAAATCATGTCATATTTGTTGTCATTTCTTGCAATCTCCTTTCCTACACAACATGGGGAAAAGTGATATTTTGGAGGCATACACTAAAATCTTAGTTACAAAGACTGAGATTTCTGTGTGCAACCCTAATACTGTGTTCACAGTCAGGATAGAGCCAATATCTCAGTAGCATCTTTCCCAAACTTCACATTATTTGCAGAAGATTATGCCTTCTCCAAACAGTAGTCTGTATTATAAACAAACAATTGACCCCCAAAGATTACCTTCTTAGTGCTGTAATCTGCTCATCTGTAAGTCCACCATTCTCTTCATGTATAATGTATAGTTTTTCTTTCAGCTCACTTGGTTTTATATGGAAACTTTTAAGAAAAATGTCTGGAGAAAAAAAATTCTTAGATTACTTGCAAAAAAATGCTCAAGGAAAGGAAAAATCACCCAAATATTTCCTATTTACTTTCCAGATTTAAGAAAAAAAAACAAAACAAAAAAAAACAACAAACAAATAAGGCAAGAACTCAGTCTTTGCATTTTCTTTAAATATACATAGTAGTAGTCACGCAAACATATATTTCTGTCAATCAATGCTTAAGACAGAACTATCAAAACACTGTTATCAGAAGATACTCGCTCCTATATATTTCTCTTGTACTCAGCTCAACAGTCAAAATATTTCTTTTCCAAATAACAACACAATGTATTGGCATAGTATATTATTTTAAAGGTTAAAGAAATGAATTTTTCAAATTATTTTAATTCTGTTTGCTTAGTTTGTTTAATTTCCAGGATTCAAAAGAACGTAGGTAGAGTTTATGCAAGAAAAATTACTCCCCAAATGAGTAAGGCTGCCTGGGATACAGAAGTGCTCACTCATTCCACACTGCCTGTTATTCTAAAATTCAATTAAGTGTTTCTGTAATGTTTAAGACTTCTGTGCTGACATGGGACTGGCTCGTAATATGTATTATGATAGGAAAATGGAAATAAGATTGTTCCTCAAACAGGTGAAGAACCATTTGCAGGGCTGTTGCTCCCCAAAAGACCACTTTGTCATACTGGTTATTCTTTAGTTGCTGTCTGTCTTCATCATCATCACCAAAGGATAAAGGTAAGACAGGAAGTACAAGGAAGTGAACAAAAGGCAATAGCAGAGAATGTAAAAAGATTCAAATGCTTCTCAGTGTTGGCATGAAACTTTTCCTGCAGTCCTTGCTATGACAGGACTCCCTGAGCAGCAAAAGGGGATTGGGAAGGAGAATTCAGGAAGGATGTGTATGATGCACTTTCTTTTTCAGGTTTTCTTTCTCTATTTCTAAAAAACAATAGTTTTTCAGGTTATAGGAACTTGCTGTGGCTCAATTCAGCTATTAATGGTTCTCAGGAGACTGTTGACCAATGAAGTATATACCGTTTATTCTTCCTCCGACACACTTTCCACTGGTTTAATTTTATTATAAGAACTAAAGTTAGTGCTAAGCCTGGCAGAATCTTCCCTTTTTCCATCTTATGCCTTTTATGCCTTGTAGCTTTTGCTTCTCTATGCCTTTTAACCATGTATCTCTTCAGGAGTAGTAATGTCTACAGACCATAACAAAATGAGTAACTCATAGTAAAATGTTGATTTTAAAATTTTCACAACCCATCTATAAAGTATTTAAGGATTTCTTGAATGTTTTCAGTGGTTGAAAGCAGCTGCTGAGTACATTCTAGTCTCCAGACTTTGCCAAAGTATTTTCCTCAGCAAATAAGGGTTATATATGAGGAAAACTGGGTCTCATACAGAGAAACAGACACCAATCAAGGCACAGAAGCTGGTGTTTTGACTCATAAATCAGATTTTCACCCACTGGATCCCATGTTCTTGGATCAAGATGTACATTATAGTGTCTCCCCAAACTTTCTCATTGGAAATCTAAGGATGTATTTTTTTGTATCTTTCTGGTACCTGTTCTCTGTATGGCAGAATTTATTTTGTCTAGAAGAACCCACTAGATGACTTAATTTTATTTGCATTTTCTCATACATTAGGCTTGAATTCAGTGTATAGATCTTCTCTCAGAACTCTCATTTTTTCTCTTGTGTTCAGAAAGCCACTCAGATTGTTGAGAAATTTTAACCTAAGCATTTGGAAGCTTCATCTTTTTATTCGTTAATTTAAGAACTGTGGTTTGCAGCACTTGCAGGAAGATTAATCAGAATTCTCATGATCAAATTAACTTTTGATCTAAGTAATGTCCATTATAATAAGTATATGCCAAAAATGTCACTGACAGGACTTCAAGGATAAGATTAAGAAACAGATGTAGAATGTCTCAATGAAAAAAGTTATAAGAAGAATAGGATCAAAAGGAAGAATGGTGCTATTTGCAAACCCAAAGAAAGAAATTTCCTCAAAGAAACTGCAATAATTTAGCAGATAAAAGTGCTATTACAGGATTCTTTTTATCTGCAACAGCACTTTCGTAGCACTCTCTTTTAACCCTTCAAATTGTTAGTCAATGGATGCAGTAATTCCAGCAAGTTATCTCCATTTACCATTCCCAATTAAAACTTTGCACAATATCCAAAATATATTCTCTTATCAATATTCATAAAGATGAAATCATTAAAACTTAAAAATTAACTGCCTCAAATTCTTTATACATGTAACATTTCTTAAAGCATCACTAGATATAGAACTTTTTTGGAAAGGCATCTCTGTAATACAAATCAGAGTAGTCTTTGAAGAACAATTATTCTTGATCCTTTAATATTTACCACTTCTCATCAAAGTAATTGATGAACCTTTATATCCTTTTATTACTAAGACTAAAACTATGTGTTGAACTGCTTCATTAGGTGTGAAATACTGCTGTAGGTCAGCCCTTCAGCAGAATCATACTTGGGATGAAAGAGGGAAGAACCCTGTTCATAATCATTTAAGACAACCATTCACAGTCTAAGCCAGAGAAAAACAGAGTGTTCCTGCGACTGGGCTTGTAGCTGGCCCAAAGGCTTCTTACATCAAGCCATCTACACCTACACAAATCATAGAATCATAGAATAGTTGGGGTTGGGAAGAATCTTAAGATCATCCAGTTCCAACCCCCCTGCCAAGGGCAGGGACACCTCACACTAAACCATTCCACCCAAAGCCTCATCCAGCCTGGCCTCGAACACCGCCAGGGATGGAGAATTCACAGCTTCCCTGGGCAACCCATTCCAGTGCCTCACCACCCTAATAGTAAAATATTTCTTCCTTATATCCAATCTAAACTTCCCCTCTTTAAGTTCTAACCCATTACCCCTTGTCCTGTCACTGCAGTCCCTGATGAAGAATCCATCCCCAGCATCCTTGCAGGCCCCCTTCAGAAACTGGAAGGCTGCTATGTTCAATGTAGGAGAGAGACTGAGCACAGTTCTCAAAGTTCTAGCTACCAAGCAGTTTCTGTTGACTTGTTTCACCTTCATAGCCCACAGAATCTGAAAAGCCTTTGAAGTCAGAGATTCCATAGGTGTCATACTTGATTTTTATATGTCTGCCCTAAGACAACAGCATCACAGCTCAATGGCACATCCACATGTTTTGTGCAAGTGAAGCTCAGTGCTTCTACTCTACATCTTTAAGGACCGCATTTAGAGCAACTGAGCCACGAGACCTATTTTTATAAGTGAGTAGAAGGGCACTGAATTAAAAGAGGAATTAAACACAAGCTTGTCTCATTGCCCATTGAATGGCAGAAATTACAAATAGAAAATGCATGCAGTGCTGACCCCAGGGTTCCAGATAGGAGTACACAGTTGTTATTAATACACTTACTGAAGTTATGCGAAACTTTTTGATCTAACATGATGTGCTGATTCACTGAAGGTTCATTGCCCAAAAATACTGCAGTCTCCTGGATCTGGAACTGGTCACAGAGTCTGGATACATCTATTTTTCTCTTGCTTGGGTCACATGATCCCCAGACAGACTTCTGAATCTAAAAATATAGGAGTGACAGGGTAAGCAAAATGCCAAAGAACAGAGGCGCTTTGCTCCATCCACAGAGAAGGGCATCCAGGTTGTTTTGTGGCAAGCTGTACTTCTGTGACAACTTGTAATACAGGCAGCAATATTGGTTTTCTGTAACAGCTACCATCAGTTTCATCCTCACCTTATCACAAGGAACAACATCCCAGTGAAAGGCTTTGGTTCTCTTTGTCAACAGAGAGAGGCTGCAGGGCTGTGGGAGTGCAGGTGGGGCTGGTGGAACCTCTGCCTTGCTTCTGAGAAGTGGAAGAGGTGGTGAAGCTGGGGCTGATTCCCCCTCTGCAGGCTTTGTCTGGGGGCTTGAACACTTGTTCAGACTGGCTGTTGCAGACCTCGCACCAAAGTGGAGGATCTCCTCTTTCTGTTCAGTCAGACGTTCAGTGAAATCCTCGTAATCAGCTTCAGAGAAGGTGCGTGTTTGAGACCTGTCCTGAGGCAGCGAGGCACCCTTGCACAGGTGACAGTACCTTTCTATGAGAGATACCCACTCATTCTGGAGCTTACTGACATCCTCCATCCTGTTATTTTGGACAGTAAAGTGTATACGAAACCTGAAATTTAAAAATGTCATATATAAACACAAGGCAGTGTAAATAACATGCTGACTAATACAGCCACAGATATTTCTTATTCAATCAGAATGATGTTCAGCTGCTTTACTGGTTAAAAGGAGCCCAGTGCTGCTGACTCTGACCTTTTCAGATGGAGTTAATTGCTTACGTGTCTAAGGTTAGAGAGCTGAAGTTTTGCCATATATTGACTTTGTGGTGCAGTTTCCTCATAGCTCCTCTTCACCTTGGGAGAAGGTGAACAGTGTGCTCTGTTTTACTGTCATTGTTGCACAAGCTAGTCAGAACTTGATCACACAGCTGGCCTATCAAGCTGAATGACATATTTCTTCACTGCCTCCTGACATGACAACTAGACAAGTTTTTGTTGGCACTATTTCAATGTCTCTTCTCAATCCCACAACGTGGTACTTTTAATTCTTCTTTAAAACACTCATCAAATCACTGCAGAACAATGAGAGGGGTAATTATATAATTCTGATGGCCTTGTTTCTCCACTGTTGCATTTTGTTCTGGGACATTGGGATTCTCCACTGCTTGACCATGTTTTCGTACTTCTGCTTTAACAAATTATTAATTACCAACTATACTTACAAATAATTGTGTTCTTTGGTCTGAATTGAAAAGGTACTGCATCCATTTTCCTTGCTGACACTCACATTACCACCTGTCAAATTAATTGTAGTTGTTACAGGGTCTCCAGTGCTGCTCTTTCTTCCCAGACCTATGCAATATAAAGCCAATTCTCCTTCACGTAGTTGTACCAAGTACCTGTAGGACAAGGAATGGAGATATAGCTCATTCTTCACTGACTACATTGTTAAAGCATTTCCTAACGTCAGGAAGTCTCCACATTTTTACAGCATCTTCCATGAAACAGGCACAATGTTCTCAAAGCATAAAAACTTGTCAATAAAGGCTTTTGATTCTCATCTGACTCATAAGTAAACTGTGATATAACATGAACTACCAGCCTGCCATGTCTAATGAGAGAGCTAAAACTAAGATCTTACCATCAACTAAAAATTGCTCAATTCTGTTAATTTGTTAGCCACTCTCTGTCCATCCCACTCCCTGTGTTCTTTTAGGGTTTTGGGATGGTGGGTCTTTTGGACTGTGAAGTTTTAAAGGAATTCTCTGAGTGGCTGAGCAGTGCACAATATGACAAGGCTTCAGAATTTCTGTGTCTTGTAGGTTTCACGGCCACCAAGCTAGAAACAAGTCACCATGATATAAGTTAGTGCCCAGTCTTATAGTCCAATAACTCTCCCTCTTAGAAATGCCTTTGTGTATGCTTTTACGCCATAAGGTCTGATCCTGGTCCCTCCTCATTCCCAGGAGTCACCTGGCAGGAAAGGGTCAAAGTATTCTGCTCTCAAGGGCTTCCTCAGAACAGACTATGCCAAATTTGGGGTATTATCTATTTAAATGATAAATTAATCCTTGCAGAAATTGCCTGGCCATACACAGATTCTATTTACAGCACAATCTTCAACTTCAGTCTCTGCTCTAGGATTCTGCTCTGCAGCTTATAAAAAGCAGGGCTTTACTGTATGCACTTTTTATTCTTATTCAAGAATTTACATTTTCATTTTTCCTGAGGGTTACTGCGTGTCTTTGTCATCCTGACAGTTCTATCAGACCTTTCTTTCCTTCCACTCTCTCTTCAAGGTGTGGCTAGTTGATTAAGGTTTTCTATGAGGAATTTAAATAAGGTTAGCTGCTCCAGAAGAATTAAACATAAAATACAAATTGCAGCTATTCCCACATAAACAGTCCAAGAGATAAGAATTGTTTAATGGAGCTGGCAGTTATATTGATCTCTCCTTTCTTTAAAGCAGGAACTTATAGTTTAATCAGATCTCGAGATGTTTCTACCATTATTTACTTTGCCCCCAAAAAAGAGAGGATTAATATCAAGCAGAAAGCAATAAGGGCTTTGCTTCGCCAGATAAATATAAATCAATTTTTTTGTTAACAAACTTGTTAAATGTTGCAAGGTAACAACTCTTGGGCGCACTGGAGGATGGTGTTTACAAGATTTACAGTGGTAGCCTTTTAAAAACAATTAAAATCATTTTCTCTGAAGTCTTTGAGGTAATTGCTCTGTGCAGATAATTACAGTGTTACATTTGTTTCATTAGATTTTGCTAGTCAGACTTCTTTTTCTCTCTATCTTTCCCATGGTACAAAAATTTCCAGGTATTTTAGGAGCTGGCTCAGGGGAAAGGTGGGTTGTCTGTAGAATAGGGACTGAACTACATAAAATCACTGCGTCT
Source organism: Micropsitta finschii (assembly GCA_034783455.1). NCBI lineage: Eukaryota > Metazoa > Chordata > Aves > Psittaciformes > Psittacidae > Micropsitta > Micropsitta finschii. The sequence goes on along the minus strand of JAVHNF010099742.1, from coordinate 24,109 downwards.
GGTTCACTAGTTCAGTAATAGAATAAGTGGAAGCAAAAGTCGTGCTTATCTGTGATGTTTAGGGGCTGAACAAAATGGTAGTGATGGTCCATTTCCTACTGAACAACGATTTTTGTCTCTAAAACCACCACCCTATTAGGCCACCATTGTTGGTCACTGCCACAGGAGGGAAGTTCAGAGCATTACGAGAATGAATTATGAATTTTGGGGCAGCCACTTTGGCCAATGTGAGTCAGTGTTCTCCAGCAGGACTCATACGTCTCTGCTTTGCCACTGTTTTTCTCCTTTTCCTTATGATTGAAAATGGAGCAAAAATTCAAGAGGTAAACATAAAGACTCACACTAAAATCACTCTGAACACTATTTGTGTTAGCTATGCACGTAACAGTCCCTAGTAGAAAATAGAGCTTCATTTTGTTCAGTACCACTATTGCACTAACAGCTAATTTCAGTGGTTTCATCTCATGCAGTTTTGGCATCTACAATTTAACTTTAAAAAGACATGAAATAATTAACTTATTATTAGCAAATTAAAATCTTATTTATCAGAAATTGTAACGAAATCTGCAGCACGGAGATCTACAAAAGTGCAGTTCATACTTCACCCATTCAGTGCATGTACAAGTGTTTTGCTGCAAATCCAGCAGTCCTTCATGTATCACATCACATTCTGCAGGTCTTCCAAAGCTTGACTCTGCTGGTCTCTTGCATGAATTGCTCTGTATGACTCTGCTCAGAAGGTATGTTATCTACATAATAAGTGGCAGCAGAAAGAGTATATTTTCCATGTTAATTCCCTTGAATAAGACATTAATAGGTTGATTTTTCAAGTATAAAAATGATAGACAACACTATGAGCAGCAGCCAAATGGATAAAATAAATTAATGTAAAATAAATAAGGTCTTTCTATGGTGATAAACTACTTAACTGCCATTTGGTTTTATGCCCGCAGTGCTAAATCTATCAGTGTAAGGAGAATATAATTTTATTCTGGAGGGGTTACTGTAAAACATTGTTAATTTATTATTTTTTAATTCATATACAAAGCAATCCAGGACAAAGATTTTGTGCAGCTCACTTCAAGCCCAAATAGGACCTGATTGACTTAGCTTGAAGTCTCAAACAGCAGGAAAATGAAAGCTTGCTTAGTTAAAAATAGAATGGATTATGGTGGGTGTGAATTTAAAGCATTCTTTTTGTTATACAGGGCCACATTTGAGTGTTTTTACTACTGAATACATGTTCCTTTTTGAGCTTTTCTGCTAAATGTAATCTACTTTGAAAATTAAGCTAATCAACCATGAGGTACAGTTCATCTGGAACGAAAGTTTCTGCACGTGAAGCATTAAGTTTCATGAGGAATGAATCTCTCTGCAAAAAAGCACCTTAAAAAGGAGTCACAGCAGAGGTTTGGGTGCAGACTTTTCCATGCTTTGTGAGAGTTTTTACCTCAACATAAATTGTGCAGCTGGCTTCAGCACTTCAGCAGTGGGATGACACAAGCTCCAAGACTCAATCACCTTTGGACACACAGGATATCTGCATTCAGGTGAAGAGCTAGTGCTGATGTCATGATTCCAGTTTCTTAGGTTTCAGTGTAAAGCATAATTATGATAACTGCTTGGAATATTTAACTGAACCTAGAACTCAAAAGGGGCAGAAACCTCAAAATGAAATAGCTCACAGAAAATCTTACAACACTGAATAGTTTAATTGAACAAATATCTAGTTCATTCCCCTTAAAAGCATGCATTTTAATAAGAATCTTATATATAGAATAAAAAGTACTTGGAAAATATCAGTTAAGATTCAACTGTGCACATTGTCAGTTTTATTTGCTTGCTTTAACACAACCTCAGACCAGCTACATTCAGGGTGTAGTTGAAGAAATGCATCCACTTTCGTATCATGTCCTGAGCTGGCTTTACATCTTCAACCCTAGTGAACGGTTGCAAAATACTAAGGCCAAACTTTATCCTGAACTCACATTCTCTTTGTTCTATGTAGAAACATACATAGAATAAAGACATGCTTAATTCTTTGTTTGCACAATACACAGAATAACAATTCCCATTTACGATCAGGACCTGCTGGGTACTACCATGTTGTTATTTATAGCAATCTGTCTGTGACATTGTAAAAACTTGCCTTCCTTTTATCATCAAGAGACACTGCTTCCAGCTCATAATCTTGTCGCCCATGAAACACAATGCTGAAACGCCTCCTTTCAGTATCTTCACAGGCTTTGACTTGTGAGAAAGGGAACTGTTTCTTAATAATTCCTTTCTCAATGTTAAAAATGGTCCTTGTGTTGAAATCAATCTGGAACAGAAAGTTCTTCATTACTTGACGCCACCACTGCTCTTCAATGGAAAGGAAAGGCAGCATCTCAAATATTCCCATGCAAGGGCATTTAGATAAAGGACCAGCTTAGAATATGTATCTATCTTGTCCATGAATAGTATTTAAAACAAATGACATTACATCCTCAAGATACTGTATTCTATTTGACTCGGTTTCAAAACAGATATTCACTGTAAGTGTGTTTCCCTCTCTCTGTTGATGAATATGCATCAATTTATCACTCTGAAATATTACTCCATTTTAAATTCTCCTCGTCTTTTAAAACCCAGTGCAAAACCTTCCCATTCAGCAGTAAAGGTAGCACAAATTAATGGCATGACCATCACAGCAGAGATTCAACATGTGCCCCAGTACTAATTCAAAGCGGAGGTGGCTATTTCTACAACAGCCACTTCTGTGCCAAGAAAAGATAATACTGTTGACAGATTACTTTCTGATTTAAATATTAGTGTGTTTCAGTTTAGATCTTAGCTATCACAGCTTTTTTTCCTGTATTTATATATAAAAATATATGTATACATATAGATGAAGGAAGCAGTGATAATGGCCAATGAATACGCTGCCTCACAACTACAGCAATTAAAAATTGTTTGCTTCAAAATAAGATCATTATTCTTCCACAGCACAATCCATATTGGCAGTGTTAAAAACTGATACAGTCAGATTCCAGCATGTGTTCTATGTGTCAGTCCCTGCTGAGCAGAAACAGCTTTGTTGACATAATAAGATGAAAATATTATCTGACTGCCCAACTTCAGTGAATACAGCCAACAGAGAAGACAAACTCAGAAGAGTCTCAGATCTCACCTGGCTAGATATATACCTTTGGTCATAAATGATTCTTGGCACCTTTCATTCCTATAGTGCAGACCATGCCAACCAAATGCTACCGCCTTGGCCCTTCCCTCCATTCTGTTTATAGCAGGAAATCTCCAAAGCAGAACCATTGCCATTATTATCTCTGACTTTTGATGGCTGCTGGTAACTTAGAGAACTGGAATTAAACTACTTCAGATTTTTAGACTGATAACTTCCATATATTATATGGCTTTCTCCATTTTTCCATCAGCTTTATGTCTTAACAAATAATCTTTTCATTCCAAAAGCCACTGGATATTGAGAGAAATAAAGAGATTATGCTTTCTACAGTTAAGATTTATTAACCAAAAAAAAAAAAACCTCTAGCATGGACGACTTGGACTTGCTCATTATCTAATTTTGTCCAAACTGCAGGAAAAAGTCAGTGAAATCCATTTTCCTGGAAACAACATGAAACCTCTGTCACTGACTTCATGGAACTGGGAAATCATTATCAGGTGTTATCAACAGAAGTTTGCTTTAATATCATACAAGTCAGTAAAGCCTTAGGGGTTCACAGTGTCAAAAAATACAGTAACCAGAGATGAAGTGCCAAATGAATCTTCTAAGTATCCTCAGGAATGTTTCTTTCTAAGGTTCTAGAGAGTGCAGTTGAAGTGATATCCTGTCAGATGGAACAGATACTTAAGTATCATCAGCCCACATCACTTGTGTGCAAATGCACACATTGCTTGTGTGCATTTACTGCTGCCAGCGAATAAGAACAACTCCCAGGCAGAACCTATTATAATCAATCATCTTTGTGACTGTCCTGGGTTCAGCTGGTGCAGTGCTGTAGTTTTGACTTTAGCCAGAGAACAGCGATGTTTTTAGCTGCTGCTAAGTGATGTTTACCCCAGTCAAGGACTTTTCAGTCTCATGCTCTGCCAGTGAAGAGGGGCACAAGAAGCCAGGAGGAAGCAGCGACAGGACACCTGACCCAAACTACACAAAGGGGTATTCCATACCACAGCACCTCATGCCCAGTGTAGAAACTGGGGTGAGTCACCTGGAAGGCCCAGGTCTCTGCTCAGGTCAGGCTGGGTATTGGTCGGCAGGTGGTGAGTGGTTATATTCTCTCCCCTTGTTATTTCCCCTATGATTATCATTATTGGTGGTAGCAGCAGTGATCTGTGTTATACCTTAGTTACTGGACTGTTCTTATCTCAACCCATGGGAGTTACATTCTTTTGATTCTCCTCCCCATCCCTCTGGGAGCAAGGGAAGGAAGGGGAGGGGAGTTAGCGAACAGATGCGTGGTTTCTGAGTGACACACGTACATCGTTTTTCGAACATCTAATTAATAAAATCTCCAAGTTCAGACTATATATAAAAGAATTCAGTAGATGATCTTAAGGTCTTTTCCAACTCTAACCATTCTATGTTTTAATAAAATGTTTCCAAGTAGCCCTTGCACTGGGAGGAAGTCAAAAAGTTTCATTCTAGCACAAAAATGATTCCTGTCTTTATCTTCTTTGATATTACCAGGATCAATAGATGAATCCAAGCTCAGTTATTGCAGCAAGAGTCTGTAGGACTGTCCCTAAAATCTGAACCTGTCCATCCTAAGATTTTTGCTGTCTAAGAAGCAGTTGCTCCAGGCTGTTGGAACAAATACAGCTGTTTCATTTTCCAGCCATCTGTCTAGACAAAAATACGAAAAAAAATATACAACTTACAGCATCTGTGACATTTAGTACCAGAGTTGTTAATGCTAGAGGGTCAAAATCAGTAAAAACCAGAACTTAAAGCTTTTCCCTTGGGTTATAAATGACTATTTAGTTTAAGTCAAAACCTTTACTGTTGACACTCATGTCATAAAATAATTTATTAATGTTTTTTAAATGACTGGTCTCACGTCTGAAGTGTGAATATTCAGAAAATATATATACAGTTCTAAGGACTGACCCTGGAGCAGTGTAAAAACACAAAAGATACATTCATTTAATAATTAATCACCAACAAATAAATAAAAAGATAAATAACTGCATGGTTTAGTGGCACAGTTATGTATTATCTATAATGAACATATCTAATCTTTTACAATCTGTAGATGCAGCTACTGGTTGATCTTAAATTCACAGCCTTTGTGAGTTTCCAGTTGGATATGTTATTCCAGATGCAGCTCAGCTGGTTGAAAGTTAGTTCATGGCTTCCCTTAAGATGTCAATACCTGTGGGAGTTACCACCACTTATATTTGCCAGCCTAAGTGCATACTCCATCATTACTACCTTGCTTCTGTAAAATTATCTGGGTTACAAAACAACACCCCTGCTATTAGGTTACGCTGTGGAGTGCTGATACCTACATTAAGCCAATAGATCTGGGAAGGAAAGGATGATGTGGAGCAGAGAACAGTACTGGTATGACCCAGCTCAGCTGCAGCCAAAAAGAGCACATCAGACCATTGTCTTATATGATCCCAAGGACATTCTTATTCTCTACTGTTCCCTGTATTTAAGCACAGTAATGCGAGATGAACCATAAGATGTCTGATTAATAAAATAACCTGTGAAAGAATTATTTGCATAAGATTTATACTAACACGCTATTGCTTCACTTGAAGTTTGGTTGTCAAGAGAAAGAACCCCCAGAGAGGAGTCAGAAGCATGAGATCAATTTGGATGGCCAGCATATCTGATCAAAGTGATACAGCTATTTTGGATTACTATTGAGCATCACCAAGGACAGAGAAAAGATATATGTATATTCAATGCTTTCAATTAATGACATTTTATAGATGATTTCAGACATGAATTAAAATTAAAATAAGCTCTCTTGTGCCACAGAAGTAATATAAAGTAAATATGTTGAAGCTCTGTGTTAGGAAATATTATTCTATGGGAGATGTAGCAAAGGGTAATGTTTTGTCTTTTTAATAATGAATCTCCAAAGTTAAGAATCTCTGGACCAATTTTATACTGGGTTTATAGTGTGAATCTGGTTGATTTTTTTTTTTTTTATCTCATACAACCCTATCGATGTGACTGAGGTTACAAGTGTATTCCTCAGATTGCAGTTATTTAAACACACTCAGGATCAAGTCCCATATTAGTACTGATGAAATAAATGATAGTAAGAGTGTAAATCAGAGAAGATTTAAACCTTTTATCCTTCTGAACTAACAACTTGTCTTAAACTTATTTTGCTAATTTTGGAAAGATTTAATTCAATATTTCCAAACAGTTAAAATGACACACAGTCTAACATCACCAGTTTTATTGGAATTATCACAGAAATTAAGTTTGTTCTTTTTTTTTTTTTTATTATTATTATTATTATTCAACTGCCTGTAGCAATTGAATTCTAACAGCTGCACAAAGACTTTAAGCAGTACTTTAAGATGAAAATTCTTGTGATTGATTGTTTCTGGAACCACCCTTAGCAAAATAAGTATGTAAATGTTGGATAGTTTTTCAGTATGTCTGCTTTTATTTGCTTTTACAAAAAAAAAAAAAAAATAAGGTAAATTAAAGATCAATTTAAACTTACATTAATAGAAAACAAGCAAGTTGCAATTCTTTTGCAAAGGCAGTGCAATTAAAAATAGGCAGCTGTTGTGGAAACCACAAGGTTTAATGGGGAAAGCTATAAATCATAATTTATAGTAAGAGAATGTAATTTCTTGAAGTGGATCAAGCCTGAGCTAAACCTGCTCCAAAAGTGCACTTTATAAGATTTTATCCAGCTCTATATGATTTGCAAAGTGTCATTTAAATGGTAACCAGGGATATAATTTGTACTTCCCATGATAAAACAGAAACAAAGAGAGTGTAGAGCACAGTGCACGCTGCAGTCATCAGTTCTTCCTCACGGTATCTCTACAAAGTCCCTTTTTGCTGCAGTATTTTTTTACACCAGCATTGGACATTTCATGGTATCTCTGGGGTCTTTGAACTTCATGGGATCATAAATCTAAGAGAAGCTTTGTACAACAGGCTAGTGAAAAATAGGGAACAGCATTATTTCAGAGATGATCTTGGAAGTGAGAAGGTATGAGAAGGTATAGAGAAATGTTCATGTGGGGGAAAGGATTCAGCTTATCTGTACAGATTGCATTGGTGGCCACTTCTCTTGATGAGACGGTTGAGTAACAAGTTAACTGTTAGACAACATGACTGCAACTACAAATACGTTAATGATCCACGTGCACAAATTACATAAGGACAAATCACAGGGACAAATCATCAATATCTGACCTTGCCCCACAGCAAATGAATGTTAAATTGTCAATGGAATAACCTGGGATGGTCTTGGGCAATAATCTCTTAGCTTTTTTATCAAACTGTAGAAGCATAACTCCTGACAAAATTTTTACTTCCTTATGCTTTCAGCTTCCAGCTCATGGCAGTGTAGCTTCAGTTCTGGAAGACACAAGTATGGAGTCTTCAACAGCTGTTTTTCCATCTTGCTGGAATGATGAAGGTATTCAGCAATGTCACAGAGATTATTTTATGCATGCTGCAAATGGTGTTAATCGCCAGTGGAAACTGAGATGGTACCTGTATCTTCTTCAGTTACTGGTGGCTTCAGGCAAGGTAAGATGTTACTCAAAAGGTGAACTTCCACTAATAAGAACATATCAATTCTATTGGAAATTAATTGTTTAATAGGTTAGAAATTCTTTTGTTTAAACTGAAACCAAACTGCATGTCATTTTCAGTGTCAGCTGTCTGTATCATGATCTGATTGAATAAGGTTACTGTGAGGTTTATTTTGATGCTGACAGCCATGAGATATTACCACTGGTGCTACAGACAGGAGCACAAGGCGGATGAATGCTGTCATTTGCAGATCTATTAGCATTCCAAAGACTGAGAAAGCACAGAAAATAACCCTAAATCAATCTAATCTATTGCTAATTAAAATAAGTATGTAGTTGCCTATTTGGGTAGTGGGAAACAAAAAGACAAATGTTCAAGCAACAGTTTCCACCCCAGCTACTTTTTCTTATGCTCAACATCATTTTTTTATTCCCCTTGCCTCATGTCAGGGGGTAAGTGGGCTATAGTCAGTACATGACAGTTCCCCTCTGTTGCTCCTTCCTCTTGACATTTCTTTGCTCCAGCATGGACCCTCCACAAGCTTCAGGGGATGTGTGCTCTGCCATGTAGCACCTCCTCTGACCTTGTTCTTCTTTCTGCTGTTTCTCAGTCTTTTTGTTCCCTCCTTCTCTCTCTGTCTTCAATTTATGCTTTTTTAAAAATAGGTTTTCATGGAGATGCCATCAGCTTGGCCGATGGATTCATCTGTGTTCTGCAGTGGGTCTTTTGAAGCCAATTGTACCTTGCTGTCTGGAACAGTGCAGCCCATGGCCTCCTCCCACAGAGGCCACCCTGCAGTCCCCCTGGCTATCACCTTTCTCAGAGCTGGAAAACCTCGTGAAATTTTAGTCATATGGAAAATCCAATTCCTTTCCCAGTTTTTTGTTTGTCTCTGGTATACTTCACAGGATACCCCTTGCTCTGCAGTGAATGTAAAAGCTGAAACTGCAAAACCATGACACCACTGGCTAAAAATTCAATTATGTGATCCAGAATACAGCTGTGTGGCTGAGCATTTGTTTTCAGAAAACATAACTTCTTTTATTCCTTAGCACTGCTAGTTGGAATTGCCATCTTCCCTCCCCCACCAAAGTCATTCTGAAATCTCATGCTGATAAAGTAGAAAGAGTGTATCACCTCTGGAAAACTTAAAAGCTTCTGATTTTCAATAGCTAAGCTGCAATTAACCAATTACTTTTATTGTTTAGTGCTCAGACTTCACCGGCTTTTAAAAATGCTGTTATAAACATCAGTTGTTTATGATCCTGCAGTTGTAAGACGCAATGCTGTTTGCAGCTTGGCAGGTATTTAATCTCTGGTGATTGTGAGATAGATTATATATTCCTGCTTGAAAGCTCTTCAGTAGCATTTTGTATATTCTTCCATTAGCGGTCAAGCTGTAGGTCTAACCATATCCATTTTGGCACAGGAGTCTGTTCTTCTAGCTCACCTTTGCAGCAGCTATCAGCAAAAAATGTCTTGGATTTTAGTCAGTACACTAAGTATTCTGTGAAGATTAGTAATCAGTCAGCTCTGGCATGCTAGCACGGGAAACAAAAACGCTGTCTGACCTTTTTCAACAGGAACTTCCAAAATCTTAATGATACAAGGTTTACTTACTTACAAAAAAAGGAAAGGAATTAAAAACCAAAGCTGTCAGCAAAGAGGTATTCAGCTGTTGCTCAAAAAAAAAAGATACCTCACAGAGAAGGCACAGAGGAAAGCAATGTCAGAAAAGAAGCAATCAGGGAGGAAAGCTAATGTAGGAATGAAACAAGAACAGTACTGTATGTTCTTGATATGATAAAGGCTGGACAAAACGAATTAAATACCTTCTCTAGGCTAGCTTTGTCTTTAATGAAGTACAACTGTCAACAAAGGGAGAAAATGTCACCAAATGTCATCAGCAGAATAACCACAAGATAAACCAGAAAATTTTCCTAGAGATAAAAGCTGTACAAACTCCATGAAACTCTCCCAATCAAGTTCTAAAAGAAGAAGAAAAAAGCTTTTAGGGGAAAAGGTCAATACTAATAGACAGTCAAACAGAAAACAACCCTACTGGGACAGAATGAAAAATATATTTCTCACAAGTAGCACCCAAGTGCAGACTAACCTGAATGAATGACCTGGTACAGGAGTCTCCAAATTTAGAGAGAAGAACATTTTTGAATTGGAACACAACGTAGTAAATTGTGCTATGGAAAATAAGATGCTCTGTGGTAGCGTATCAGTGATTTGTTCCATACAATGGAATTTATGTGCTTAGCAGTTTTCTAAGTCTTTTTCTACTGTAAAGAAAAGAAGCATTTATATTTCCTGCAGTTAGATACTTTAGCTCTTCTTTGGCAATAAAGAATAAATTCAGTTCATTAATACAGCAGGCATCTTGAGCTCACTTATCTGGAAAGCATGAAACTTGTTTTCCATTTTCCTCTGCCTAAAGACTGCTTTCCCTCTCATCTTTTTTTCAGACACCTCTCTTGTGTGTTCAGGGATGAAGTATCTTCATTACTACCTCCTGACATTTTTGTCCTTTGTGTGAAATCAAGACCTATTAATATAAATTATGAAACACTCATAGCCTATCAACCTATGAATAGTTTGGGGTTTTACATAAGTATATTATGTATATACTGTATACAGTTAAAGGAAAGAAAAATTATGTAGGTAAATGGGGGTTTGGTAGAAGAGATGTCTTTACCTTGAAACAAATAGCACATTTAGTTTCTATCAAAAAGGAAACAAAAAAGAGCTCATAGAACATATTAGGGTAATGTTGCTGCCATATAAATGATAGCAGGATTACAAGCCTCTAGCCTTTATGTCTCCTATGAGTTCAGTAGGATGTTTACAGCATCATCGTCAACAGCTAAATAATATATTATATACTTCTGATAGGTTTGGAGGCCAAGCTAAGTTCTGAGGATATTTACACACACACAAAAAAAAAAGAAAGTAAAAAAGTAAAAGGAGAAGGTGGGAGTCGGAGAAACGGAAAGAGAAAATAAGAGCCAAGGAGCCTGGCATCAATGCCATGCTTGAAGTAGGAAATACCTGTATTGCCCTGCCAGTGATTACAGCAGGAGTAACTACTCTAAAATGTCATGACTGGTTGTACTGGATTTGCCTGGGATGGAGTTAATTTTCTTCACAGAATGCTATATGATTCTGTGATTTTTAGATCTGTGACTAAAATAGTCACATCCTAATGTTTTATTTGTTCCTGAACAATGCTTACTGTGATACTCTATGCACTTGAAAGAGTGACTGTCTCCTCCTCTCTCCCCCCTGAACTGATGCTGTAAATTTGGGCTCCACTGGGATGCCTTATCCCTAATATGGTGGTACAAAAAGACACTAATGGAATGGCAGATATTTAAACAAAACTAAACTTGCAAAACCTTATATGTATGTATAAATATATGCATGTGTATATGCACAGAGGAGTGTGTGTATATATATATGTATACACACACACAGAGGAAATCCTTTGAAAGAAAAAACTCTTCAGGAAAAAAATATTTTAGGAGGAAAGAAGCCTAAGTAATGTGTGAGGCTTTTTGTTTAAGTACTACTTCAGTGCCTGAAAAAAAGTCTAAATTTCTTTATGGATGCTCAGGTGAGTAAATCCAGGAGGAGATTTACACTTGTGAATCTTGCATAGAAATCAGTTACTACTGATCATTGTCCTAATTTCAGTACCTCACATAAGAGATGTAGGGTTCGTCCCTTTCTCCCTCATCACTTCTTCCTGATCACCCTGACACTGGCTTTTCTGATTCCTGTTCCTATGCTCTCTCTATAAACCAAACAAAAACGTTGAGACAGATCAAGTGGGATTCGGAACCCCACAAGATGTCAAAATACTTTAAATCAAGTCATTAGCATTCCTCAACACCCCTCTCCACAAGCTTTATGTGTGTAACATATTGATGATATACAGCAGCATCAGAATACAATAAATGGTCCTCCCATTCATTTCTCCTACCTCTGACTGTTAAAGTATCCAGATCTCAAAGACTTATGCTCTATGATTCTCACAGAATTTAAGAGCAGAATTTACATTTGTGTTTATCCAGTATATGGCACCTTCAGGCTTTTCATCCATGGGCAGATGCAGCCAAACGAAAGCATCCAGAATCATGGAGGTCCTGCTCTCTATAGCAGTTTTCTATGGCATTTTTCATTCCAGCTCTCCAAAGTTTATTTTATTTCAATTTAAATTACTGGGTAATTTAAAGGGTGTTTTAAGAGCCTGTTATTCATTGTGAGATTAACAGGGAAATTCAGTATCAGATCAACGAAGTACACACCTAGGGAGGAAGGAAAGTTTGTGAGCTCTGAGCATCTTGTTTGCTAGAAGGGAGGAATGTTAGCTGGTGCTGCAGTAGTTTATGGTTAAATTACCCTTGGGTAGTAGGTAGTAGGTAGCATAACTTTACAATCTTGTAGCTTTAAATTTCACATCTAATTGTAGCAGTGGGAGTTAGAATACAGGTTGAAGACATAATGAAATTACCATAGGGAGTAACAGACTAATGAACTGAAGTCCAGCAGAAGTTATAGCTACATTGCTGTCATCTTGGAAATCTGTAAATAACAACTTTGAAAACCATTGAGGACATTAGACAATGGATTTTATGTGTATATAAGCATGAAATGTGGTTTGGGAGGAATAATTGAGCTTGCTATACTTGGAAAAAGTATACTTGGAAAAAAAAATCACTTGTTCATCATTTATTCTCCTTTGCACACCTTTTTAATCTTATTTGCATTTTTAATGCAAAACCCTACAGAATATATCTTCAATCATACTGAATTGGTTTGTGTCAAGTAGTAAGTGCATATACAACTTTGTAAGTCTTTTTATTCTCCATCAAAAAACTTAGAGGAAAGCTCAGTAATCCTCTTTATGTTTTGGTACTTAGAATTTCAAAGTCAAACCCTTCAAACCCAAGTTTTATTAAGAATTCTGAAATCTTGGTTTATTGAATAGTAATTCTAAACCAGCTTTTTAATGAAGTGGCCTGTTTGAAATCAAATTATCTTCTGTTAATAAAATACAGATGAGTGAATCTAGTGCTTTAGCAAATGTGGCTGAAAACTGATCTTAGTAGATGTCTTTTCTTCAAGGTCTTTTAATATGATCTTACAGATCTATTTATTTATTTAAATTCCTGTTCTGTGGGAATATCACATGAGTAACAGGTATCAGTACTGGCTACAGAAGTTTGACAAAATGCCACATGACCTTCCTAAGGAGGCCACAGCTTTTACTTGTTACATAAACCTAAATGCAGTTGATGTGACTTTACCTATATAACATCATCTTCCTAGATACTGTGGGTTTTTTCATGGATTATCTCTGTATCAGCTATATCGATTCTAGTGGTTTCACCTATCAACAGTACTAGTTTCTGCTTTACCCAGACCTAGGTATTACTTAGCCTGTGAATTATTCCAGTAGTGGAGATTCCATTAGTTTACTGGTCAATCTGTGCCATCATCTTAGTCCTTATAATCTATTTTCTTTCCTAGTATACTAAATTTTGCTGCAACAGAAACCTGTTACTTGTCCTCTATGCCACAGTAATGCAGGAATAAATTATTTTCTCTGTGTTCTACAGCCTTTAACATAATTAAAATGCATCCTATGTCTCTATTCAGTTTTGCCTTTAGGTTAAAAATCCATCCAGTCTTGTCTTCCTTTGTTTTCTGGACCTCTGACCGCCTGCTGATCTTCTCTGAGATGTATCCATTTAATTCCCATCTGCATCCATCCATCCATCCATCTATCTATCTATCTATCTATCTATCTATCTATCTATCTATCTATCTATCTATCCATCCATCCATCCATCCATCC
>JAVHNF010099730.1:0-12995 GCA_034783455.1 Micropsitta finschii | reverse complement strand
TGAACTTACACATACAAACTGGAGGAGAGGAGGCTGGGAAGCAGCCACACAGAAAGAAGGGGTCTGGGCTGGTGGCAAATTGAACCGGAGTCCTGCAGTGTGCCCTGCAGCATAACGAGCCAGATGTGTCCTGGGTGCACCAGCACAGCACTATGAGCAAGTCGAAGGAGCTGAATGTCCCACTCTGCAGGGCACTGGTGCAGTCCCACCTTGAGTCCTGTGTGCTTCCTGTTGCTGTATGGATCCAGCTGCTGTGCTCCATTCCTTCTCGCATAGGAACCCAGCCAGGTTCATCCAACCAACTTAGATACATTATTGACAGATGTTGCCAAAAGGGTGCAAATTTATAAGCTACCTCAGAGCAGTTTATTTCAATTATTTATTGAATTAGGAAACAACTGAAACCTTCCCTTGACATCTTCATACAAATTTAGCAAAAATAGTAATGCAGGAGGAAGCTTTGAGAGAGTTAAGATCCCACATTCTGCTATTTGCTTCTTTCCACCAAACCACAAAACAAAACATGGAGGGAAAGGGCTGATCACAATGTTAACAGATATCATTATGATCCCAAGAAGAGATAAAGTTCTTGAACTGTTACTAGCTGCCACTATGCAAAGCAGTGTCTGGTTTAGTTTTGCTTCTCACCTTTTAAAGTAAGGCATTCCTATTCATGTTAAATAGACATTACAAAGCACTCAAGAAACACAGCCAAGACCTGCTAATCCAATTGCAGTAGCTTTTATCTTCTAATCAGCAACATCTGAACTATTCATCTTTCAAATGATCACAGCATTCTGCATCATCTCTCAAGGACATTCTGAATGTCCACTCAGCTTAACTTTCAGGATTTGCTAAACTCCTGAGCCAAATTCCCAGGTTTTGCTCTTTATGTCATTGCTCTGTAGATGCTATGTGGATGTTGCAATGCTAACCTGAACTAGATTGGGAATTGGGAACAGTTAAAGTTAGTCCATATGAGTAATAAGTCCAGCAGCCATGTTTTAAATGCCCGCCCCCATGTCTCATGCAGAGAATTTGGGACGGAGCCATCTCCCAGTTGTGAATTGACTCTGAAACTGCAAAGTTTAGAGGTATCAAGAGTTAAAAATGCTTTAAGTAGGACAAAGGAGTGTCACCTGTTCCAGCCACTTGCAGTTTCACTCTAAGCATGGTAATATTGCTGGGTGAGATACTTGTTTTGGTGTACATCAACCACAAATCTGTGCTCTTCTAGCTTACAGCAAGCCACTGCATTGTACCTGCTTTCTTAGTGATATAAGCAGCCATTTTAAAGGGTATGTCTGGTGATAGAATATTCTAAAATCCTTTTGCTCCTAGATGTAAAGGCTAATGTGCACCTAAGGGCCTTGGCAGCCAAGAGGAAGTGAGCACCTCTGTTCTCTGCCCCTTCCACTGCCTTTGGGGACAATCAAATTGCCTTCCTTGCCAGCTAGACACTCACCTAGCATCACCAAACCCTACAGCACTACCTCATTTCATACTTCAGGGCTGAAATTGGACACCTACCTACATCAGGAACATCCTATTTTGCAGCTTGCTTCCTCACCAGCCCTGGCACATCAGGGATTTGTTCTCTTCTCCCTCAAAGCACTGAGCTGGAAGCAAAAGCCTGGAAGAAAAAAACCTTTTGAGCAGGGAAAAAGAACTCTCTTTTATGACCTGACACAGGCAGTCAAGGAAATGAAGTTCAAAGCATACAAGCAATAGGTCACCCAGAAATGTGAAGCAAGAATGGATTTGGTTTAGCACCAGTACAAGGGGCATGCAAGGCTTTGGATTTATGTCTTAAGGTGTTGGGTAGCTTCACGAAGAACACTGACTCGCCATGTATGTGAAATAGAAACACATTCCTACTATCTGCCAGAGTTTGAGAGACACAGTAAAGCAGAAAAGGGTTTTCACCATCTGACCTTGAAGCAGGTATATCACAGGAATCACTGATTTAAGGAGAGAACTTGCACTTATGTCAAACACCAAAATACAGGAAAAATAGGTATTTTTCAAATACAGGAAAAGGCTAGGAACAGCCTCCAAATACAGCCCCAGATCCTAAGCCTCCTTTTTTTACAGTAGTGTTGATTTCTCCTTCATAATTTGCTATAGGACATGAATATTTTAAGTCAATCCTGCACTCCGCAGCTGACAAGGTGTACTTCTATTTAGTCAAGAACACTTTTATTGGTTATAGCAAATGCAGAATAGTGAGGATGGCCAGTACTTCAGCACACCCTGAAAAGATGGCTCCACATCTCCACATTTTGTAACCAAACTGAGACAGGAACAATGCCAGATGGTTTTGCCATCAACTATTGCTACTGCTGCAGACCAAAGCAAAGCACATGCTGCAGCACACAGCAAGCATGTGAGTCTATAGTCTTTTGCTCTTCTTTGAAGACATTTATCCAAACCACACTTCTGTATTACATGTAAGAGATCTCAAAAATAATCATACTTGTGATCACACACACCAGACCCAGACTTCCACTCCTACAAGTAGTGCTGACAGAGCGAGAGGCATTCCAGTGTGTGGGTTTTGCTGGTTGTCGCAAGCCTTGCACTTGACTGCACTGAGTCAGTACCTGGCACTACTGAAATCCTACCAGCTTTCCAGAGGAAGCAAATGGAGAACGGTGCAAGTCACACCAGGGAATTCCTGCTTCATTTGCACAGCACATGGCTGTTTCTCTTGCACAGCAGCCAAGGGAGACATCATACATGGTTCCAGTAGAAGAAATCCTTGGTATTTAAAGGTGGTACAGGCAAGTTGGTTAAATTCAATCTAGGGCCTTCCTCCAATTCATGAATAAAGAGGACTCCAGACATAATTCTTGTCATAACAACTTCATTTGAGAAAGCTAATATAGCTGGCACAAGCACCATTCTGTATCATTACACAAGATGGGGGTGCTACCAGCCAAGGCCTTCTCATGCTGGCAGTGAAAGCCAGTTTTAGAAACAAGCCATTACCAGTATCTATGAGCATGTGCAAGAAGTAGTTGTTACCATCGTGTTTTATTACAACAGTACAGAGAGATACTGAGAACAGGCACATAATCCCTTTTAATCTACCGAGCTCAGTTCGTGTTCTGAGTGCCACACGTATTGTAGTGATGACCTCCAGAAGCAAATCAGAGGAGCAGCTCTCCATGGAGTCTGATGTACTTCGTAATCAGCATAAATAAGACCAAGAGACATAATGCTTTTGTGTCAAGCTTAAGGGACATCGGTATTTCCACAGGTGTAGCTTAGGGCTGTAAACCTGCTTTAAACTATTCTTGCAGTCCAACTTCTGCAGAAAGTCCCCAGTACTCCTTCACACCTGAAATCCAATGCAGAGGAGGCATTACCTGCACTGATCCCATGACTCCCCACAGCTGGGAATGAAACAGCCCTATCCTCCTGAAAATACACTCCTTTCTAGCCTGAGAATACCCTGTTTGGGTTTTTTCGCTGATCTCATTTATTTCCCATCACTGCGCCTGTGATTACTCTCCCTCAAACCCTCTCTCTCCCTCTTACCAGCATGCCTTGCCTAAGTCCTCCCGCAACGTTATCAGCTGGGATGATGAGCAGCTGAGCTCCCCGTATTACTGCTGACGCAGGAGGGCTGACAAATGAAAGGGCAAGCACAAGCTCCGCTGGGTCAGTTCTTATGGGGAACAGGAGAGGGAAGGAGACAGGACAGCAAATAGCAAGAGCCAGCTTTAGATCACCCTTCCCTTTGTAGCTTCAGGAGTGGAGTGACGCAGGGGAAAGACCCATATGCTTCACTGCCCTTGGCTTGCCAAGAGCCACTAACTACCTGACTGATCTGAGCCCTGCCCCATGCACTGTTACACAGCCAGCTGGCAGCTTAGCAAAGGGATTCAGTGTTTTTCATTACATGGTTTGTTGTTTATTTTTTCCCTAACACGCACCCCTAGGATAAAGAAATGCACGTGACCTGACTGCACAAGGCCTGCTCTAGTAGAAAACACTGCGAGGCAGCAGGAGGTGAAGTGCCATTTGCAGAACAATGAAGCATGCCCTCAGTATCTCTCCCTAGAAGAGGAACCGGATCCTCAAATTTTCACAACATGGTGCCTGTAACCACAGAGGCTTTGGGGTCAGGAGCTAATCAGTGAGCAGCCAGGGACACAGCTGGATTCTGCTCATTCAAAAGCCTCACTGCACACTGGTGTGTCTTGTACTGCTGGCACAATATAGGATGCACTGGTCAGCAAGAGCAAATCTAGGATTAGCGGTGCTCATTTTTGCACAGAACACAGACAGCATGGCACATAGCTCAGGAGGAGGAGGGTGATGACTGGGGAACTCAGGCTCTCAGGTTCATCCACCTTTTTCACTGCCATACTGTCTTCTGGAAGCAGCTACCATAGCTCACAGGATGAGCAACCAGGCACGAGGCAGCAAGTCGGCCCCTGACAATTGCAGAGCCACACAGGGGTGTCTAGTTGATGGGAAGGGATCTGGCATCAAAGAAAGGAAACAGCACAGAGCCAGGAGACAGGTTGGGGACAATCATAAGTACAAGTGAAAAGGTACGAAAGCAGAACTTCTGCTTTAGGAAATGAACTGCAGCACCTTTTGCACTGTGCTGCTAGAGCATCCTTTGCCAATAAAGCAACCTTTCCTCATGGCTTCAAGGGCAGAACTAGAAATGTGCCTTTTCTAGAAGCCACAGGAGTGCTTCTCTGGCACTGAACTGATGTCAAGACACACATGGAACAACATGGCACCAGGGGTTGGTGTGACCATCACACTTCTTCCCTTGCCAGTTCTGAAGGGCCATTGGGCACTTATCATTTTGGGATATGATTCCTCTGCAGAGAGAGTTGAGTTGAAAGGGGAAGCAGAGGTCTCTTTTCCACTGGCTTAGCCCACAAATCTTGTTCCAGCAGGAGGGAAGAGTGATTGAGATGCTTTGGTCTCTCTATTTGTTCCACCCATGGTGGAAGCAGGGCTGTGAGGTCATTCTTCCTGCCCTTACTCAACTCCTCTGGCTTCAGCACTTAGGATTTTTCTTAAGCCTCAGTTCTTGGTACCAGCTGAAAATATGGGAAGTTCATCTTTGCCCAAAAAAGGGGGGGTTTCCACTTCTGCACTTGGAAATGTCCACTGAGTACACTCAAGTGGATCCCAGCTGCGGGAGTAATTTTACAGCATGATGATTTCTAGGTGACTTGCAGGCATTCAAAGTCTGCTTTTCCTCGGAAGAGTGGCACAGCACCTTGAGCTGGGCTTGTTGCATTGCAATTACTGTGATGAACTGCCAGGAAGTGAAATCAGGAAAATTATACATAACCAGCCAGTATTTCTGCACTCCTCTTTGTTGCCAGTTCAGCCGTGTGTGTTCCTCTGCTCATGATGCTTCTGGTGAGAAGGTGTTTCTTCTTTTGTATTTGACCAATTAAAAGAGAATTACTATGTTCATGCTCTGCTTCACTAATGAATCTGGATTTATGTGTGACAGAAGGCAAAGGAATATGGGAGAAAATTTACTCTGAAATGCAAAGATCTTGATCCTGCAATGGATACCTCACTCTACAGGATAAAGGGATGACTGAAGCTTTATTTACATGTTAAGTTCTCACTTAACTCCTGGGGAGCCAGGATGATGCTGGTGGTCATTATATCTCATGGCAGGGACAGAAAAACCTCAGGCAGAGAGCCACTAGTGTCAGCTGTTCACTTAACTGTGGTTGGCTCACATTATTTCCCATTAGCCTGTGTAAAATAAATCCTGCAAGGGCAAAAGCTGAAATAAGTATTACTACATATATTCTGCATCAGGTTCTTGAAGTGCCACAGAAACAAGTGTGTCTCCCAGTATTCTGTATGGAAACCAGCGGGCAGGAGGTGGTCTTTCTTTGGGTTCGTTCCACCACTAGATGACACTCGCGTCTCTTGCAAAGCATTCCGTACCCCCTCCGCTGCGGCCTGCAGGGATGTTGGAATCTGAGATTAACCTGGTGACTCCCCTCCAGGTGCGAGCTCCCTCAGCACCTCTCAGATGCAGCCACTGCCTGATTAATGCAAGTGGTTGCACATCAGGGAGCCTCAGTTCTTTACTGCACAAGTAAGGTGAGAAAAAATGATGAGTTGACTTTACAAATGTTGGTTTCCGGCCCAAGAGAAGGAAGGTCATGTGCATTCAGCAAGAGGGTTTCTCCTACTGAGTTGTGCAGCATAGCTATGGATTAATGAGAGAAGGCATTGATTTGGTTGCTAAATGTACGGTGTGCCCAGGCCCAGGTCCGACAAGACCCCAGATTTGCTATGAAGCCAAGGCCATGCTGTGCCTCCCACCAAAACACCACTTTCAAAAGGTCACAGTGCTTACATGGTATTACTGCGAATGCCCAAATTACTCTCTGCAAAACTAGGAGAACTCCTTGCCACCCAGCACTTTCAGGAGACAAAACTAATTTCTATATGCAGGTGCTCAAATACCATAGGGTAACATCCTGTAGCCACCACTACAATGGAAAATGTTTTGAGTGATACTTTCCATTCTGTTTTGTAGCAGAGCACTAGAAAGGAGACAGGAAAGTGTTGAACATGGTGTTTAAGGACAGCTGTAACAATATTCCTAAAAACTCTCCATGAAGAAATGTCCATATACTTCTGTTTGTGGATATATACGCTCACTGATGCCCAGACAAATACTGAAGGGGTGACGACCTCAATTCTCCCAGAAATAAGAGACTACAACAACATTCAAACATAGCCTGAGATGGCAGCCCTAACCTTGTCCTAAGATGGACTTAAACAGGCTGGTGGGGCCATGCAGAATCCAACAGGATTGTACTTCCATAGATCTGCAAGATGAGAGATTTATGTTTTTTACAGCTTAGCAAGTGATTATAGAGATAATGGGTACAATTTGTTAGCAAGCTAACCTTTACAGAAATTTCCTGTTATGAAGATCTTCCTTTCACATTGTGCATCTTAATATGAATAATGATAGTCTCATGAATTTTGCTATTTCAGGTTTCCCCCTGCTTATGGTCTTTGTTTCCTCTTTTTCTGAAAAAAATGGAAAGCTGCTTCCCAAACACGCTTCCTCACTTGCAGTGCTGGCCGGGCAATTAAGAACTTCATTCACAATCAATACACAGAGTTTTCCTGAATATATAGGTAAGGAGATGAAGATAGATTTTTCCCATGTAGGTATTCCACAATAAACCTGAGTATTTACTTCTCTTGCAGTAAATCTACTTACCTCCATTTAATCATGATGATGAAATCAATTAGAGATATCTTACTTCTCTGTCCAAAAACTAATGAGGACAAGATTTACAGGCAAGCAGGGTATTCTTGATACTGAATTACTGGACAGAGACTCAAGAGACTTCAGAGAGCCCCTAAATTTGCCAGCCTGAAAAGTTTAGTTAAGACTTTTATAGTGCTGGACAAGTCTAAAAATGCTTCAGACCACCAGTCCCTTAAATCCTACGTTGTTCCTGTAGCAGAACAAAGCAAAAGCTGTATGTTTGATTAGACTTATTACCATAGAGGGGAAACCAGTCCATTTTAAGAAGCTAATTTACAGGAACAGCTTCTTTACTTTTGGACAAACCATGCTGCCTATGAGAGATCCATTTCAAGCACAGCTCCTGCTGACTTCAGTGGGAAGCCGGTGTGAGTCAAAAGCGGTGGCTCGGTAGTGCACAGAGAAGAACAACCATAATTATAGCAAGAATTATAATTGGAGACTTTCAAAGTCAATCAGACTGCTTCTGTTAATATCCATAGCTGTCTGGTGGCTAAATTGCCTAGACTAATTCTTTTTTAACACCTCAGCCATAAGACTCATCATTAGACAAATGCCATATCCTAATATACACAGCAGCTTAAATACAATGAGAGCTTCAACCTGTTTTTTAATCTCTGATATTCTGTCTTGTTGCCCACATACTGGGGAAAGAAATTTATTGTAGACAGAAGACTGCATGGACTGTTCCCCCTCAGAGGGTTCTTCAAGTCTTCTTGACCCTGAGAAGTGATGAGCTCCTGCAGACCTTTGGTGCCTGCTGACATGTGTAAAAAAAAGTAATAAACAAACCTTAAACCAAATGTGTTTTGCTGCAGCTCTCAGTGCTGCAACTCAGAACATTTGCTGAAAATAGTGTACTAATGTGTATCAGATTCATAAACAGAAGGAAAAAGTCAATAAGCTACTGAAAACCCAAAGCATGCTTCAGCTTACTCATACAGTTCATGCAAGAGTACTTGGAGGGGAGAAAACAGACCCTCACTTATCCCAGTCCTCCAGTGTCCTCTTGTAAAACATGCAGAGTGTGGATTTAGTGTCCCAGTTGAAAAACCTGTCCAGGATCAAGCAGATGCACATCCAGTGGAGCTGGCACTTGTACTATGTCTTTGTTCAAGGCTAGGGCCTTCATGCTGTGCTCCTTACTGGCGCAGACAGTGTCAATGCTGATGAATATCACCCTGAAGTTGTCACAAATATCTTTATGCTTGTTCATTCTTTGGATGTTTTAAAAGACAAGCATTGTACTCAGAGGTGACAGCCCATGTTGTCAGAGCTGGACTCCACCACAAGTCAATTCAATCTGGCCTGATTTTCAGTGCCCCAATTTGAAGCAAGTTCTTCAGTTCCTCACAAAACGAAGTCATTTTTAGTTAGAGACATACCTTTTGGTAACTGATAGGGAACATTACGACCTGCCTTTAAACCGCAATGTGTTACAAAATTACAGAAACAATTTATGGGACAGCAGATACTTCCTTTTGCAAGTTACCGACTCCCAAGTGCATTATTATATCCTTATAATGAGTCAATAAAAGAAGTCACAGCTAGAGCACAATGAATGTCAAGTGGAAGAATGGACAGCAGGTATTTCTAATGATTTATTCCACCAACCTCCTGAACAAGCACTTTAGGTTTTGGAAGTTCACTGTACTACGCTGTACAAGGTAAATGACTATCGGTATTTCAGCAGCACCTCTTGTACTGCAGTGAGATCAATATGGTGTGCCGGTGTCAGCCTTGCCAGAGGAGAAAGGTCAGGTGAGCAGTTATCTGGCCCGAGGACAAGCACTGAAAACAAAAAGTAGAAAAGTCTTACAGGACTCACAGGCTTGAGGCTATCAAAGCTAGATACAAGCAGTGCCTGCTTTCATGGGGCTTTGCAGCAGTGAAGATTCATCCACGGGTTAGCCGAGGTGTGCTTGGGATTTATCAGGGGGCAGTTGCACATACAGTCTTTGAACAGGCAGAGGGACTGCAAATCCTTCCAGTTCACACAGACTCATTCTCATTTGAAAGTAGAATAGGGCAAGACAGGGCACAGCTTTGAAGGGCTTAGCTGGAAGCTATACGCTTTTGTTGTTCTGCAGACCAGTGCCTTTCAGTTATTATTTTTTACTTCATTTATTTTTAGCACTACTCAAAACTGAGTACATATTTCGCTGTGGGGTAAAGACTAAGAACATAGCTATCCTTGCCTTCAGTCCCTTAGAAATAAGCTCAGCTCAGCCAGAAATTCAGCATTTCTCTTTTGTAGCTGCCAATGGCTCAGAGACTGCCTTTGGTGGAGTCTGGCCAGGACACGCATCTGAGCCCCAGCTCCCCATGGCTGCCCTTGTCCGCATCCCCTCTCCAACTCTGCGGCTGGGGTAGCGCGGAAGCGGCCCGCGGGTGAGGGCGGGAGCAGACCGCACACAGTCCCCCATACTGACGGAGGGGCCGGGGCCGGGCTGGTGCAGGCCCAGAAAGATCGCCCTCTAGCGAGCAGTTGGGGCGAGCGCAGCCATGCCTTCACGGGACGCCGGACAGCCTCCGCGCAGCGTGTCCGCCTTCGCAGCCGCGGCGAGCACTTGGGGTGCCGGGTCTTGGCGGTGCCTGCCTCGGGCAGAAGCCGTAGCACCGGGTACCCGGCTGGAGCATCAGCCAGCCGAACTCTGCGGGGGAAACAGCCCTCAGAGCCAGCGGTCTAAGGAACGTGTTCTGGAGAAAAGTGGTACAACTGGCCCAGGGTTTTGGGGAGCCTTGTGCTTGTGCTGGGGTCTAAGCTAGTGGTGGAGAGACACTGCTTTATGCCACCGCTCTGAGAAAACAAAATAGATCTTGAAAAAATATATATCTTGAGTTTCACACGGAAACAGAGAGTGCACTCAAGGTGTTTGCCTTGTTTGTATTTTCATGAGACTTGGAAATAATGATATAGGTAGGTGTGAGATGCCTCAGAATGACTATAAACTGACACTATTTTCTTTTCAATAACTATAACATTTTAGATTTTTACATGAGAAAACAGCAGCATCAGGACTACCCAAAAATTTATGAGGCATTTAGTAAGCTAAATACACTCTTAATTACCTTATTCAGAGTGTACTTTACCTGTTGGCATTGACACAGTTCACATCTCATTTTAGAAATTCCTCCAGGCAACAACCATCGTTATGAATTTTTAAAAGTGACTCAATGACTCAGCCTCCAGATTCGGTTGGCCAGAGTTCTGCATTGCCTCCATAGAACCAGTACTATCTTTGATACAAAAAATGACTGAGGCATAACCTTTCTGTAGGTTTGAGTTTAAAATCACTTCCAGTTTTATCCGTATTGCTTCCCCATCTAGCCACAGGGTGACAGTTTGAAAGGAGCAATGAATCCAGTGGAACACGTGAAAAAGAATGGAACGAGGAAATTCTGGGTCCTGTTGAATCTGGAAGCAAAGTACTTCACTGGCCTGTCAAGGGTGCTCTCTTACCCTGTGTGAAGTCCTGGCCTCCAGCAAAACTCCAGCTGAAATTCACTGGGCAGGGATTCTGCCTTATAAAACATCTTGCACCTGATTTGCAATTATTCTGCTCTGCATGCTGGCACTGTTGTACCAGTGCTGACTGCGTGTTAAATTATATAGATGATATACTCAGCACACATCTGCTGATAGATATGTGGGAGAAAACAATAGACCTCTAGCTCTTGCTAAGGTCAGTGAGAAGACAGAAAATAGAACGACATCTCACTTTGACTTGCTTTTCTGTGCATCCAATTTGCAAACAAGAGGGAAATACATTCTCATCTTAGCCAGGTTTTCAGAATTTTTTTGTTTGTTTTGCAGTGAATAAATCAGCCTTTAGGAGAAGCAGATATGGATACAGACAAACAACTCAAACAGCACTTGAATATCTCAGTCTATGCATAAATGGTATTTCAGAGCATCAATTATCAAAACAGTTTCCATCTGCAACATCGCAGCTGCAATGTGTTAAGCCACTAATATATTTGGGAGAAAAAAAAAAACACTCAAAAAAAGCTAAGATGCCAATGAGGTCTTTGGCACTGTTAACACTGAATAGTTTAGGTGAAAACTACTTAAACAAGTCTGAGAAATGTGCTTTTGGGAAACCTACCTTTTGCACTTGAACAACAGAAAAGCATTCCCTTGTTCTCCTAATGATGATGGCTTTTGGTAATGGGAGTGAAGTGCTGTGAAACTCAATTCTCCAAAGAGCAAGGACAAGGTGAGAGGAAGCAGCTTCTTGTTCCTTCATAAGCTGAATCCCACATCACCTCATGCCACGTTTCCATGGCGTGAGAGAGAAAAGTACAAGCATTGCTTTAGGCAGTTGTGACTAATTTTTGGTCTCTTATTCCATAAAAATATGACTCCTGGGAACTGGAGAAAGATACGTAAAACCCTGTGACATATATTTTCGTCCCTTTGTCTATGCAGGTGGCTGGGAGTGGAGCAGCTTTAGTTTTTCCTTCATTTCTAGATCTATGATTCTACCTTCAGCCAACAGCTGTCTCAACGTTTCTCTGTAGTGCAGGGGGGTGAAAGGGCAGAGCTGTGTGTTGTGGTCTCTGGCATGGGCAGAGTAGAGAAGAGGATGGATGGATTTTTAAGTTTTCGCTGCCCCTTTGTGTTCCTTTTGGCATTTCCTGCCTTCTGTACGTGATCTTTCAGGTCTAGGATCCAAACCATCCTAGGATTTTAGGAGTTACTTCTGGTTTCTCCTAGCTATGCTACAGCTGAGTGCTTTGACTGCCTCTGTACCATGGCAATAGCTGATGTTGTCTGGTTTCTACCACTTGTAGAGTGTTCAGCCATGGGATGGAAATTAAGACTAGGACACTCTAGGCCACAGAACAGTTGTCTCTTCAGTTAGACACTTCATTTATGTGACTCACTAGCAAGTTAAACTTTACCAACATTCCTGGAAGTGCAGCTGCTGTATCCCTCCTCACATGTTCCAGTTTTGCAATGGGCTGGCTTATACACAGAGTCAGGCTCTCTTGCTGTGCTCTGTATTTGGTCTTGTGAGAATGGCATGGTGGTCCCAACTCAAGGGTAGCAGGGAAGGATGTATATGAAATCCTCCTACGTGGGTCACAGACCGACAGCATCCATTTCAGCTCTCTCAGGTACAGAAGCCTGGCTGTTGCTTTGTGTGGGTTGTGGTGCACCCACTGGGTTACCACGTGTAAAGCAAAGACCTCTCATGTGCCCCTGAATGAGTGAACATTTTGATACTTGCCCTCAGGGAGAAGTTCACGTGTTAGGCAGAGGAGCCCAGGTTTCAGAGAGGAGTATTCACCCAGACCTGGCCCAAAGTGACACATCTTGCCTGTATTTGTATGTTACCCCATTCTCAGATTAGCCTGACTATCTCTGAACTACTGTCCCTACCCACATTCTTACTGACAGAGAAATTAAAGGTCCCGAGTCCTTCCTGGCCACCCCATCTCTTCTTCTCTGATTTTGGCTAATAGCATCTTCAACACACCTTGCTTTTGTGCTATTGTCTCATTTCATATGATGCAGACTAGTTCCTCCCCTGATTTTCTATTTGTCCCTCATTACAGGAGAGATACTGAGGTGCTGGACTGTATTCAGAGGAGGGCAACAAAGTTGGTGAATGGTCTAGAGCACAAGTCCTGTGAGGAACAACTGAGGGAACTGGGGTTGTTTAAGCTGGAAAAGAGAAGGGTCAGG
>JAVHNF010099717.1:0-12595 GCA_034783455.1 Micropsitta finschii | reverse complement strand
TGTGTTGGAGAGACCTCAAAGCTCATACAATTTCAACACCCTGCCATGTGCAGGGACACTTTCCACTAGACCAGGTTACTTAAAGCCCTGTTCAACCTGGCCTTGAACACTTCCAGGGATGAGGCTGCCATAACTTCTTGGGGCAACCTGTCCCAGTGCCTCACCACCCTCTCAGTAAAGAGTTTCTTTGTAAGGTCTAATCTAAGTCTACCCTCTTTCAATTTAAAGCCATTCCCTTTTGTCCTATCTCTATATGCCCTCGTAAGAAGTCTCTCATTTTATCATTTTCTCAATGTTAGACAGGACTCAATTAGAAACCTTTAAAAGATTTGTTCATAGAGCATTATCTTTCTAATACTATGTCTCAATAGACTTAATGAACAGAACTGTGCTCCCTTCAGTTTATTAAGATGCAGCAACTGATTAAAGTTGTTAGTTCTCATTCATTCTGTGCTTTCCATTTGTATCTTGCATACTACTGAAAATACGAAGAAAAATAGAAGAGATTGGTATTTACAGATTTGGTGATGCAATCAGTGAGTGAATCAATTGATTTTGTATCTCTGAACCCTCCTATGAAGATAAAGGCTTACACATGATGTTTGTTATAGAAAAAAGTAGTTAGATTATTTTAGACAACTGATCTGCAAGCAATGCACAACTCAGCATCAGTTCACTCCTCATTCTGAGGGGATCTGATCCAGCATCTCGTATCTCCTCAAGGACATTCTTCCAGCTTCCTTCAACTTCTCTTGCTGAAGTTTCAGCATATGGCAAAGAACTATACAATAAGCCAAATGAAGTGAGAATGTCTGTATGTATTAGAGGTTACAATATGTTCTCACTAGAATCTTGTCAGTCTGGATGTGAAGAGAAAGCAAAAGGACACTCCCTCACTTCTGCAATAAAGCAGTTATCAGGACATACCAGATCAAGAAAGTGGACCTGTGGGACAAGATAATAGATATGTAATAGGTTGACTTAACAGGTCTAGCCATGATTACCTGCTCAGGCTCACTCGAGCTTATTACCTCCAGAGCATGAAGCTGGAGAGAACACCAGCTGTGCAATAGTACTCCCTACTTTAAGAACTCACTATTTTATTATGGAAGAAAGAAGTGGTAGAAATGGAAGTTTCCTTTGCCATCCCTGTTAATCTCTGCCTGCCTGGATTCCAGGCAGTGCACTATGGTTCACTCACTCCAGTTTACATCCTGAAGATTTCAATGTACATTAATAGAAAAAAACAGTCTAAGGAACGAGAAAGGCAAGTTAACTACTAACAAAATATCTCAGAAAGAAAACAATGATGAATAATGAAGGACAAAAAGCTCACAAAAGCTCGCAAAATCCAAGTATCTTTAGAACTGAGGAAATTTATACAAAACTGGTAATGCCCCAAGATTATTTTTTTTTCAGTAGTATTAAGATGAAAACTTTTTAATATAATGGTTTGGCCCTGAGAGGCATAAATCTAATTTTTTTCTCTTTTTTTCTTTTTAGACCTGAAAAGACATCTTTTAAAGCACATCCTCTGAGGACAAATTTTTGTTACAACCATTCTTTCTTTCTCCTTGGGGTGAGCTACTTTATTTTTGATTTCTTCTTTCACATCACCTATGATGAGGCATAATTTCTTCATCCTACAGGGGTTTTCACTAATCCCCCTGTGAGATTATCAGAAAACCCATATTTCTGCCCCATGAAAGTTGTATGTAGATTTACTCTTCAGAAGCACTTATCATAGATTTCTCCCACCCCCAAAATAAAGAATGACAATCTATTCTGAGCAGATAAGAGCATATTCTATTTTACTGCATTTTTTTTTACCTGGAGGTTTTGTTACCTTTCATATTATCTCAAAGAAAGGTGTCTTTTACTGTCTGTTGCTATCAGCCCTTACTTAATGAATTTACTCCTATACTAAGAAATGTCACAGACTTCTATGATTTAAATTGTATTTTATATTAATATTTACATTTTTCAGATCTGAAAGACATAAAGTTCTTTAAAGTAATTAATCTATGGAGGATACCTTTCCAGTGGGACTTCACTATGATGTGTTATTAATTTCTAATCCCAGCCAAAAATGCAGAATAAACACACCTTTAGGTGTTTTTTTTTTTTTTTTTGTAAATTATTAGCATTGGTTATATGGAATATGAATCTTTGTGTTTGTGAAGTTTTGTATGTTCAAGGAATCAATCTCAAGATTTCTTTCTGTGTAATTTTGTTGTGTCTTTTTATCTTGTCATCTTTTTATGCTTGTCATGCACACAGTGTTCTAACACAACTTCAGTGTTAGGCATCTGGGTCTTGGAAAACTGAGTACTGGGGTTTGAATGCTGTTTTCCTCCTACTTCATTAAGTTATTTCTGATTTTCATTCTTAAAACTTACAGGTTTTGTTATCAAAACTATCCATCAAAATTTAAATCTTGCCAGAACACTTACAAACCGGTGAAGAATGAAAGTTAACTGAGGACTGTTTTAAATGAAGAATTCTTTTTTCAAAAAAGAATCTTCAGATTTAGCTTCTGATAATATTTCTCAACAAAATCCAGTCCAACACGTATCTTTTAAACATTTCATAAGGGCATCAAGGGGGAAAACAGCTACCTGTAGAAGTTTCCAGGGAATATACAATCAACTCATACAACATGCAATGCTTTTATACCCATATCTTATTTGGATCCATGATTCAGCATTTCTGACATTACAAATCTGTATCAAACTGAGAGTTCTTTTTATTTCTCATAAACACATTTTAAGGGCAGCATGACAGTGAAACAGAGTTAAGCGTATGCAGAGTGATGGAGTGCTGTCATCACATTATCTCAAGCTCCTATGGTTTATCACTTTGCTTCAGAAAGCTTGCAAAATACAGAAAATTTTAAAACATTTCAAATGTTTTTAAAACAATTCAAATCTGTTTTTAAATGCCTGTCTACCTCTGATTTGTTCCACAATTCAGGGAAAAATTCTTCTTGACATGTTATACTTCAGGCATGGTGCCAAAGACTAAAACATTGATATGTATGGCAGACGACACTCTGTGGTATATAGTCAGGATCTAGATGAAATTGAAAGTGAACAGTTATTATGTTATCGATCTAACCTCTCCAGATTTGGAATATGCATTGCATAAAAGACTTATTTTATTTTAATTATGGTATTCTTGAGAAATCTGTCTAGTGTGCATTCATTATATAAAAAGGTTAACCACAGATCTTCAGTTTAGCTTGATGAGAAGTTAAGAATGACTCTTTCAAGGTAAAACGTTTTTTGGTCATGCAGGCAAATAGAATACCTACTTAAGAACAAAGTTTTATTTGCAGTTCGGGGGTGGAGGGAAGTGTGTGGAGAGAGGCAGAAACATCGTCAGATTCACACTAACAATTTCTACACTGAAATTGAGTTAATACTTTATTCCTTTCAGTATGGGTATAAAAACTTCTTAAATCCATTTAATAGCAATCTTCAAATACTTACAAGGAGATTATCAAGAAGACAGAGCCAGAATTCCCACAGTAGTGCATGCTGGGAGGTTGAGAAAATAGACATTGAAGCAAGAGAGATTGTGACAGGATACAAAATAAAACTTTGTGGCTGCTGCATACAAGTCAAAACTGGCCAGTGGAAAAGACTGCCCAAAGGCCTGTGGGCTTTCCAGCATTGGAGGTTTTCAAGACTCAGATGGACTAAGCCCTAAGTAACCTAGTCTGACCTCACAACTGGCCCTGCTTTGAATAGGAGGTTGGGCAACCACCATTTCTCAGATCCCTTCCAATCTGAATTATCCAATGATCCCATGAAGTTTCTGGAAGGACTCACTTTCTCTGATGAAGTCGAGGTCGTGTCCTCAAATATGTCATAGACTATTCATACATTCTAAACCACACCTGTTTTCATTGAAAATACCCTTTACTTTCAACTGAATCAAGATACTGAAATACACCAGAAATCACACTGTCACGGTTTAACCCTAGCCATTAACTCAATATCATGCAGACACTTACTCACTCTCCCCTTTCTCCCTTCCCCAGGCAGGATGGGGAGGAGAATCAAAAGAAATTAAAACCTGCTGGTTGAGATAAGAACAGTTTAATAACTAAAATGAAATACAGTAAACAACTACCACTACTACCAATAATAATAATTATAAGAGAAATAACAAGGAAGAGAACATAAAACTAAAAGGGAAAAGGAAAAAGAAACAATAAACAGCAATGATGCACAATATAATTGCCCACCACCCACTGACTGATACTCAGCCCAAACCGAGCAGCAATCTGTCCATTCCGGGTGACTCCCACAGTTTATATACTGAGCATGATGTGCTGTGGTATGGAATACCCCCTTGGCTAGTTTGGGGTCAGGTGTCCTGTCCCTGCTCCCTCGTGGCTTCTTGCGTGTGCCCTTCCTCACTGGCAGAGCATGAAAGATTGAAAAGTCCTTGATCAGGGTAAATGCTACTTAGCAACAACTAAAACATTGGTGTGTTATCAGCACTGTTCTCAGACTAAAGGCAAAAAAACACAGCACTGCACCAGCTGCTAGGAAGAAAATTAACTCTGTTGCAGCTGAAACCAGGACATATGTCAGCTGAGGTACCTCTGTGGCCTCTGAAAAAGCACAGTATTTTTTCAGGGATATCACTCAGCTTCATGTTGGCAACCTCCTTCACCAAACTATACCAATCAGGATTAAATGCCTAATTGAGTATCAGTATTGAGGCTTCCCTCGCTGCTACCCACTCTCCTAACAAAGAGTTCTGGTGCATGGATATGAAAGAATGGAGTGGAAAAATAACAAGCAATAAGAAACAAATGAAAATCAAGACTGGTTCATATGGTTAGATAAATTGAGTATTAGCCATGTTATCTTTAGTGAACCTACTTTTGATCAGATTCTTTCAAAATTAAGTCTATGAATTTTGAGAGAAAAATTAGAAAGTTATCTGTTAAGGCTGTAACCCTGCAACCCAGAAGCATAGTAATAGGCCACAGTCTGACTTTACATGGCCTCAGGACTAAGAGTTGTTCAGCTTATTCTGTCTGAACTTGTCTTGAACTTTTTATGGTACAACCATAGTTTTTATACATAGAGGAACAAGTAGCTATTCTGTGTAAAACATAATAATGTAGTGAGCAGGCTTGGCAGAGCCCTTCAGAAATGGGAATACCAGCCATGGTGTGCAGGACTACAGGCATGGGGTTGTAGGAGATGGAGACCCAACTAACACTGGAGACCCCAAGGACAGGGGTCTCACTGATGACCAATTCAAGAAACACAAGCTGAGGGGAAAAAAAACCAACCGAAAACCCACAAAAAAACCCCACCACCACAAAACAAAAACAAAACAAAAAAAGGGCAAACAAAAAACAAAAATGCAAGCCCAAACCAATGTTTTAGGGGTAATTAAGAGAACAAAGAGTAAATTAACAAGGATAAAAAATTACCACAAGTGTATCCTAGAATAACAAAGAAGCCGTCAACATCACAGTCCTCCCAGCAAAGGACTCGCTGCATGACACTTCCTCCCCTTTCCCCAACGTACATGTACAGACGAGACTGAAATTGTTTGCCTTAGAACCCCGAATGGCAGTAGCAGGATGACTGTAACACCAGGACAAGGCTAGTTACCAGCAAGCCTATATGTAACAGCTTTAACTGGATTGCTATTATTGAGACTTCTTCACTTTCCCTTTCTTCCCTTTCTTTTCAATAATTAGATGTGGACTAGTAATGATTCCTAGATTAGACCATTAAGGTTTCAATTATACTAATAATAAATTCTTGGCTTTATATATGTAAGTTTCCTTTCTGCCATAACATGATTTTGAGCATAATGAGTTATAAGAGTATCTGTAGAGCTCTTAGTAGTTGTAAAACCAGAAGCAGCTTAGCTATTCTGTATGCAAAGAAAATTCAGTGCAATGATTAGCACAGCTTTCATCTTATTCCAATAACTATGAATTAGAGATAAAAAAGCATATCCCAGTTGAAGGAATAATGTTTTGTTCCTCCAGTTCCTCTGCAGATAAATGTGATTTTATTCAGTTGACCTCCAATGTTTCTGCAGTGAAATTGTCATTAATATGCTGTGCATATCATTTTAATTTGCTGTGAAAAGGAACCAGCGTATAGTCAGTCTTTCATCCATGCCTTCATCACTGTGCTGGTGAAACTTAGAAATAACATGGAACTCATAGCTGTATTTTATGAATGTGAACAGAGATTAGGCTACTTCTCACTGCATCTCCAATTAAAATTAACCATGCTAAATAATAAATACACACTTTTTACATTGGATTATGAGTGCAATTTGAATAAAATGTAACACGTACTGTATTTTTCAACAGTGAAATGATAATTAAGAGGAATAATATACAGCTCCTAACTACAAAGACTTTTTTTTTTTAGCTGTAAGTTTAACCAAAATCATAAAACTGAAAAGTGTTAAGATGGTTTCCTGAGCCTATGATTTTATTTTGCTGTAGTATAGTTCTCCTACCTAACATTCTGTTTCTGTGGTAGATGAGAACATATGCTACATTTTTTCCACTAACGTGTAAGATAGAATCTAATGCACAGAATTTGCTTGGAATAAAACAGCTTAGGAGTTCTTCCTTCAGAGATCAAATAGGGTTGTCAGTGTGCTCATGTGTCTTTCTCAAAGGTCTTCTTATAGAACTGCTCCAGTATATTTTGCTGCATTATGATCCTGAATGAGAACAGCACATACAGCATGAAAGTAAACAAGAAAGCATTTTCTTCATACCCTTCTGAATACCAGTACTGGCATCCTGCCACCATCACAGGCTTATTTAAGAAACATTTCTGAAATTGTGTATCCATATGTTACATATTCCAAAACAATTACATGGAAGAGCAAAAAATGCCAGTGCCTAACCAGTAACTTCTCCATAAATTTGGTGGTGGTGGTGTCTGGGGGAGGAGTTAATAATTTTATTCGAAAAAGTATGAACTGAAAGAAGTTTCTATAGGCATATACAACTCTTCCACCACACAGTACTTGCATATTGACAATACAGAAATACAGACCTGAAAGTTCAAATTCTATTTTTTCCAAATTTTAGGTTATAAATAAATACTGCTGAGATTACAAATGGTCTACTACAGAAACAAGTAGTACAAGTTTCTAAAATAAATACATCAATGTAAATCCTCCAATCAGCATTACATAGTGTGAAAGCAATTATAATTATAGTCTCTCAGCCATGAAATCTGCTACTCATCATACTCTAACTTAAATATCTTTCACAAACCTCCCAAAGAGTAAACTCTTAATTCACTAAAAATATCATTTAAGAATATAAGAAAAGTTCTACTGGCTTAGATCGATGGTCTTTCTTCTGTCTCTGACAGCAGCAATGGGACACTCTATTTAAGAATACAAGCACCTAAAACCTCTATGTTTCCTTCATGATATGAGGGAATCATTTGAGATCTTAAGAGGGTACACCCCTACATAGTCACTTCAGAAACCCCTGTTTATGGACCCCTTGTCCATGAACATGCAGTCCCATTCCAATCCCATTCCAAATTTGATAATATCCTTTAGTATCTAGATGCAACTCTAGAAATAATTTCCCTTTCTGTGAGTTGTTTTTCTCACCTCTAAAATTTTTTCTTACTTTTGTCCTGCTTAATGCAGCCCCACATTTCTGGGTTTCTGTATTCTGTGGAAAATAGACGATCATGAAATCCATAGTGAAGGTACCAATCCACAAAGCATGAGATAATGACTCTATTATAAATATCTGTCAAAATTCTGGCAAAATGGTCTTCAAAGATCACTCACATGGACTGTGACAAAAGCAGATATGCTTAGACTCCACGACAACTTATTCCTGGTGTCAGTAAAAAAAGTAATTTGTATTTATTTTCACCCCTATCTTATCTCATGTTTCTTTTCCTTAAAAGGAAAATAATTTGAAATGTTAGCTCGCCTCTGAGGATGTCATTCTCAGCAAAGGGAAATTCATAGTGAATGTTTATTAATGTTCTTTATCAGTTCATTAAAGCCGCTTGTGCACTATGTTTATGAACATCTTTGATAAACATTTGGATTTGTTGTGCATGAACTGCTGATGAATAGTCATTAAACTGTCCTTAAATTTATTCATTATGACTGCTTATTAATTTCTCATGAATTATTATAAAATTCAAGCTGCTTTAGGAGTCATCCATAAACAAAGAACAATCATTCACAGTATGTATTACTTATTAGAAATAAATTATAAATTTATTTATAATGATTAATGCACAGGAAATGTACTTTGTTCTGGCAGTAACTTATTAAAAATCTAACTCAACTTCAGAAAAAAACTACTGAAAATTATGTTATAATTTGGAGACATACTTTCACTTATCATCTGACAGCCAACTTCAATCCATATTGCTGCAGAGTGGCACTTCACTTCTGTGCGTGTCTAAAGATGTCCGGATCTGCCCAGCATGTTGAACACCTCTCTTCTCTATACTGCTAATATTAGGGGAACACCTTCTGCCAGGAGTATAGGTAGCCAGCTCACACTCATCACACACTTACATTAACTAAATGTTAAGTAATGCAAAAGCTTGTGCTCAAAACCACTCAAACACATCAGAATTACAGCAGTTTATACTTAATTTCCTTGTCCTGTGCATAGCTGCCATTACTCAGTCACATTAAGCCTTCCCTACCAAATCCCATAGCCTCAAGTGCCAAGTTGGTCATCCTGTTTCTATTCAAGGAAAGAAATAAGTAATGAAACCTGTGCAAGTAAAAGAATGCAGCAAGTCTCTGTATGTATCACAGTCTCATAGCAATTGCTGCAGCTGGAAAAATGTGAGGTAGGCTAGTCATGATAAATGGTACAGGAATGTTAAAAAGATGCTATCATATGCTAAAAAAACGTTCACACAGGGTAGTTTCTGAAAAATTGGACCGTAGCAAAAGAGGAGACTTTCAACACAATTACCATAAAGGTCTCACAGAACAAATAGATAATGTAGTTTCATTTTCAGTAAGCTCAAGTTTGATGAACCTCCCCGAAACAAAATTCAAACAAAGGTGAGATCCTCTGGGCCTCATCAGTGTATTAGTTTCATAGTATGGTACTTCCACAGACTTCAGTGGTAACCTCTAATCTCCAGCAATACGTTTCTATAAGTATGTACTGTCTATACTAAAATATTCAGCCATTCAATAATGCCATTACTTTCTATTCCCTAGTAGACTATTCAGAAGTAATTTAACAAATTAGTCAGAAAACTCATGTACTTTTCTTATTTCTGTTTTATAGAAAGAAGAGTTAGCACTCCCTTCAAGGACCTGATCTATTCACATAGGAAGGAGGTACAGCATTTCAGGCTTTCCTCTCTCATAGCCCATCCAGGGTCAGAAACATCTCAGATCTAATGCACAGAGCCATTCAAAATCACTCGTAAATAAGAACATCCATTGTAGTCCTAGCAGATTTCCATAATGTAAATGAGAAGAAAATCTATACCGGGGAGGGTTCAATCTAATTGCTTCTCTTTCCTTTATCTTCTTTTGTAGCCTTTTTTGATACCTTTTCTCTTCTTACTGGAGTTCCAATTTTTATTATTCTCTTTTTTTTTTTTTTTTTTTCCCACATAGTTACTTCACCCTTTTCCCTTCTTTTCTTTTTCCAAAACTTTAATGTGAAAGAAATTCAGTGTTTTATTTAAATTTCCTCCTTCTAATCAAACAAGACTAGTAACTTCAATAAAACTGCAATCACTAATATTCTTAAACTAAAACCATACTAAGGAATTTAGGCAAAGAAAGAACTTCTGACTTCTCAGCTTGGTTCAGTTGCAAAAGCTCTGAAAAGGGAGAGAATGACAAGGACCTGCCAGGCAACAGGGCTGCCAGCAGGGAGCACCCATTAACATCCTATTTCAGTGCCAGAGACATCAGACTTTGGTACTAACGCCTGACAGGAAGCTTGCAAACACTTCATGAAGGGGACAGTCCCAGATCAGATCTTGTCAACATCATAAAACAAAAAGATAATTGCAATAATTATACTTAAAAGTTCAGGTTTAACATCCAGGTATATTTATGTCAGTATACACTTGATTTAAAATGCTACAGATATGCTGATTGCAAAATCTCCTCTAATAATATAAAAGCTTTATACTATTTTAGCATCAAGTCCGTAATACAGAAATAAAAAGGGAATATTTGCTCTCAAAATTTAAAGCTGTGTTAATGGGAGTTAAGATCATACATCAAAAGGTAGTATGAGCTAAAGCTGCTTAATTTAGTAAAATAAAATTTTTCATTATTTAATTATCTAAGAGTAATCAAAAGTGGTATCTGCATTTTCCCCAGATAAGGAAGCAATTCGAGAAACGAGGCTGACTGAGCAAGAATACCTCCTAAGATTCTTTTTCTGGAATAAGCTAATTTGGTAAGTATCATTTGGAAGAGCATATCATTAAAATACACACATGTGGAAGTAGTAGTAGCTGTAAAGTAAAAGAAAAAAAAAAACCTTAAGTCATCCTAAAATATACTTGTAAATAATTTTTTTAACCACTGAAGGTCTCCATAGAAAGATTAAAGCCCTTTCACACATGTGGGCACTTTTTTTATTGTATTATAAACTGACATTAGCTTTGTTTGCTGCTTACGTCATTGAAGGCAGAACAGATAGTAGCTCTTCCATATTTATGCAACATTTATGTAAAACACTTCTTCAGGTGCTGAGAGTTTTTCTAAAGACTAGACTTCTTCGGGGAAGGAAAGGTTGTCTGACACTGAGTGGAAATTAGAATAGTTCCAACATTTTTCACACTGGTTGAGGTGGGGAGATTTAAAGATACATTAGAATTTAGAGCCTGAATTAATGCATTATCTATACTAAAAATTGAGCATCTGCATTTGTGAAAGTACATCCTTATATAAAATGATATAATCTCATAAAGATGACAAAATGCTGCTTCCATTTATGTCAAAAGTATGGATTGTCTACCAGGAATTAGTAGACTTCACCTAAGTCAATATACTTCCATTAAATGTATTTTTTAGTATGTTTATTTAAAAGAACCAACCAAACAAAAACAACTAATAAAAAATTAAAACTAGAAAAAGTTTCTGGGACACTACTCCAACATCAGAAAATATCAAAAGTACTTTTAACTGTAAGAGCTGATGCTTGAGTAACTGAATTAGTGACTATCCAGTTTGCCCTAGCCTTTTTGTTAATTAGAGGCTGAACATTCTTCCAATACTGGTTAAATTTAGAATTACTTCTTTTCTCATGCTACATTTAATTCACCATCCTGAGGGACGCTGTGCCCTACACATGCTCTCTGTATCATGTACTGTTAAACTAAAGTTTAGAAGGAAAGACTGCTAGGAGAGGTAGACTGCCCAACTAGGAGGATGCTAGGAGTAATGAAGCTTTGGAAGTTCACAGAGGGTAATTTTGATAAATGGCACTGGGTGTAATAAACTTGATGACTAAACGACACCTACTTGGGACTACAGCTGAGGGGAGAGGCACTGTGTCTCTTTACCCTCCCTGACACCCCTCAGAAATGTTCAGAGCTCCACATCTTCTCACACTTCTCTGGAATCCATAAAGCATGGTTGCACTACAAATTCCATAAAGCATGTACTTTGCACAAACAGACAAAGAACTACTCCTGAACTCTGAGTACAGTTATCTCCACTCTTCATATAATTAGGCAATGTCCACTCTGAAATTAGTCCCTCTCTCCCACTGTTTGCCTTCATGCTTTAGAAGCCTTCTCCTAAGGAGTGAAAAATGGTTTTGGGCTTATCCCAGCAACTGAGCACACACTATAAGAAGTGAAATATTCACAGAATTATCTGGGTAGTAGAAATGACAATTCTTCTGTCCTTTTCTTTCTGAACAAAAGATTATCCAAGTGGCCACAGACAGGTATCATTTACACCAGTAAGAATATGAATTCAAACACTATAACTTCCATTACAAAAACTGCTGAATCACCTCAGAGAGCAGGTCATCCAGCTGTGACAAGAATAGATAGTAGCAGATAGCTAACCTCTATCTCAAGCATGAATGAATTCATACATGGTCAGTCAAGTCCCCCTTTTACTCCCACTCCCCGTCTTCCACATGCTTTGATTTATGAAAAAAACCAACAACCAAACGCAAAAAAAACCCCAAACAAAACAAACTATAAAAGTCAGACAACGTTAGTCTTTGAGTACTGAATGAATTTGTATAGTAACAGATCAAGTAAACAGGCTTACAAGATATTAATTTAAAATTGCTATTTTGTAAAACAGCATCTACTATAAGTAGGAATTTTTCTTCTTAATTGCTCTTTATAATGCAATATTGAGCACTCCTCAAACCCTCGACATAGAAGGCAACTCTCTACAGCTGAAGTTAACTGACATCATCACTGGAAGTCAGTATACACTTGAAGTATAGACTTTTCCTCGATTCAGCATTAGCAGTCTTTTTTGTTTCTTCTTGGTGGCTGGTGAGGCGCCGTGCTTTTTGGCCTTCGGCCTGGGAACAGAGCTGATAAACACCGATGTTTATAGTTACTGTTCA
>JAVHNF010099715.1:0-10695 GCA_034783455.1 Micropsitta finschii | reverse complement strand
CCCTTCACTACTTTCCAGCAGGTCAACCCCCAACCTGTACTGGTACATGGGGTTGTTTTTCCCCAGATGCAAGACTCGACACTTGCCCTTGTTGAATTTCATCAGATTCATATAAACTTCTAAACTAGGAAAGATATTTTTTATTTTTCCGCAAAACATTTAAGAAGCTTTTGCCAGATATTCCATCTTGTGTGCCTAAATTTCAAGTATTTAGAAGCTTTAGCAAACGTGGCTTTAAAACTCAAAGCGGTGCATTTGTGCATAAGGAATCTCACTGACATATGAATCCTATCAACCTTGTTAAGAACAAGGACTTACATTTAAGCACATATTTGGGAACTTTGCTGCCTCAGAGTCTTTAAGTTTTAATAGATATTTTGCTTAATGTTTTTATTTACATGTGAAAGTTAGGTCTTTGGTTGTCATAGCTGTTCCCAGAACATGAGTGAGTAGTAGGGATGAGTTCTGTACTGAGAATGATGAGATGATCGTCATTTCTCTTTTTATTAGCTAAGAACTTTAATACAAGCAAGGAAGCATGCTTTTAGATACTTTTCCTTGTTTGACTTCATCTTACACTTTTCCCTACTTTACCGTATTTATCTGCACAATTTTAACATTCCTCTATTGAGGAATCATTCAGGGAAAGGCCAGCCTTTCCAGTAACAAGCTGAAAAGACTTACAAAATGACTCAAGATCCTTCTTTCTGTTATGATACAACACAGATCATTAGACTTTGCAGCACATGCCTGAGAGATTGTAACGGGAAGAACTTATTGAATAACAATTAGATTAATGGCCAGATACTGATTGATGGGTCAGGATAATACTCACTAGAAAACTTCTACTAAATACTGAAAAAAAGAGATTTTTTTTCAGCTTGTCATTGCATTTACTTCTCTAAGATATTTAATCTTTTGCCACTTTACAGATGTAGTAACAGTCACAGTCATTAAAAAGTAAAGTTCCCAAATTTCTGGGCTTTAGAAGAGAACCAGATGCTTCTGAAATGAAAAAATAATACTCAGAAAATGTAAGGAACCCTTAGCTAGAACATATATATATATATATGTATGGTGTGTGCATATATATATGGTATACATATGGATTGAAAAATTTTGACCTACATTATGCCATTGACACTAATTAGAAGACTCCCAGTGATGTTAATAGTAATTGAAACAGTACTTAATTCAACTTGTTCCTTAAAGTATTCCTCAGGGAGTAACAGGCTGTCCATTGAAGTCTTGTGTATGACTGAAAGTCTATGCCTCTGTTTTACATGTGGTCCATTGAATTAAAATAAATCAATCTCATATTATCCATGTGCTTAGTGCACTTTTATCAAAACAAGTTTACCTGAGTTGCAGTGGCTCATTCAGTCACTGACTAGACTATGCTGGAAAAAAAAATGTGGGCAGTTGTAGAAGATGCGTAAGAAGACTCAATAAGAGAAAAAAACCTGTTAATGTATATTTTGTGGGGCAAAAAAAGACTGTGATTTAGTTTAAATTCATAAGATCTTTCTGAAAATTTGTTTAGATTTTCTTCTTGGATTTTGGAAGTTCACTAACATTTTGAAGAGCAAGAGGTATTCTCAATGCTCTGAAGTGGAACTGTTTGCCACAACACTATTTCAAGAATTATATGACCTACAGAAACAGACAGTGCTCAGTTATTTAAAAAATATTTCCCTTTAGAACTGAAAAATTATACCTTTGGAACACGGGTTTAATGTCCAATATTTCAATCTACTACAGATGCAAATAACACTGCTTGTTAGCAGAGAAAACGTATTTCTGAGGAGCCAACAAAATGCTGAAGCAGCTCTAGAATGAGATTCCAACAAAGAACTATGACTAGTGATCACTTGGAAAGTGTACAAGAATTCCTGTACCTGTGCTTTTGGCCAACTCTGTGCAGACACCTGAAAGACCTTCCAAAATAAGAACTGGCTTTCACTTTGGTCTTATTTCCTGCATCATCGGCATAGAATACTTGAACAGAGCAGTCTTTGTGGTTTTAAGTCTGCTTTTGCCTTCATGCAAGAAAGCCAGTGTTTTTAAATTTAGATGGTAATAATATGTTCTCTGTGACAAAATAATGTACAAAACCATTGTGAAATATGGCTCGCTTGAAGCTGACAGCAATGCAGCTGTTCACTGAGAGTCCTCTCTTTTCTTTTAAATCTAGAGCATCTGCCTTTCTAAAACACTTCAATGTTAAGTATCCCTAATGAAAACATTTAGGGTTGCAGGAAGGAAAGACTTTTCCTGCTTTCTGGGAAGTATGGTTAAGACTGGGTGGGGAATAATGTGGAATTTGAATATTCTAGGAAAAAAATAGTAAGGGAAAAGCCCAGAACAGGCTTTCATTACTGTAATTTAAGCTGGAATCTTTTCAACCAGTGCTGAAGCAGTTTGCTGACAGTGCTAGAAGACAAAATTGTCTTGGGAGAAAGGAATCACAGGTTTGATGTGGTAGCTGACCGAAAGTTACAGTGGGGTTAGAGGCACTTTAATGAGCAAAACATCTCTAGTGTATTTGTTTCTGGTGTCTAGAGGTCTCCTCCAGCATTTCCAACTAAAAACCTCTAGTGGAAGCTTCTTCTGCAGGAGAGCGGAAAAAAAATAACCCTTTGCCACAGAGAGAAGTTGATTTTGCAGATATTCATCTGGTTCTTCATTTAGAAAACTGAGTCCAATTCTGAGCATTACGTGGGTTTTCACAGTTGCATGCAGATACTATTAATGATCCAGGCGCCTGTCAGTGAAGATATGATTTTCATGGTTAAAGTAGGAAATGCATTCATGTGTTTTACATAATACAAACAGACCTGGAGAGAGCCCAAAGGGTCCATCCTTGTATTCCTATGCAGCTTGAAAAGAAAAAAGTGAAGGAGTTTCAAGGGAGAACATTATCAGAAGCTGAAAGGAAATAACTGTTTTCTTCCTCGGATTGAGCTGCTGCATTCTGTGTGCACCGACCAACAGCAGCACTCAGGGGTAAGTAGCAAGGAATAGAAGACATGAATAGAGATATGGATAAATACTTCCAGCTACCGATGCCTTATTTTGTTAAACTGATCTATATCATATTTACTTGGAGTTTTAACTGAGGTGAGTTATTATATTTATTTATTATAATATTAGGGATATTTAGGTTACCCTAAAGCTTTGGGGATTTTTGAGGTATTTCTCAGATTCTATATTGGGGCTGTACAGCTACTTTTTAACATGGAGAAATTAGGAGTCCTATGATATTTTGCTTGTAATACAATATGCCAGAATGTGTTATCTCTGTGATCATTAGGAATATAGGAAAAAAATTCCACTGGCTATCTTTTAGCTGTAAAAGTAGGATTGTTCTTTCATACTTGGTGCTTGCAAATCATACATTCCATACCCATGAAGGTATTCCTCCAAAACTAGGAATCGGTTATGGTGGCAGATTAATTTCATAACTGTCTGTTACACAGGCTTCATTTTAATATTGATATATCTGCTTTTTCAATAGAGAGAGGGATTTATGTCACAGTTATGTTGTGGAGAAGGTGGGGGTGGAGCAGGGAACAGGGAATGTTTTCCACTGCAAGTGTCCCAGTGTTTTTATTTGAAATATGATTTGGGCAGCTGGTCTCCTGCCATTGCTCAGAAAAAGTGTTTCTCTAAAAAAGCCAACAGTGTAAGAAAGTTTATTTCTATGAGACCTTTATATCTGCTCAGGTAATCTAACAGTTGACCAGAATGTCTATGATTGCATTTTACTGTATAGTTTGAAGATGCCAGATGTTCTTATACTACCTAGTGTTTAAGATATTGATGTATATTCATTGTCAACCTATAACTGAAAAGAAAGCCAAACCTAAACAACCCAAACAGTTGAAAAGCAAGGTATAATTTTACAAAATAGGAACTTTTTCACTAATATGTAAATCAGCATTTTGAAGCTTTTCTTTTTCTTTTTTTTTTTTTTTTTTTCTCATGCCTGGTGAAATTAAATTCACATACTTTAAAATAAAGTCAACAATTCCCTTCCTCTCTCACTCTTCCTACACATTATTCATCTGACACAGTGAAAAGCTGTTCTGTGGCTTCCACACAAAAAGCAAAGTGAAAAGAAAGCCAAAGATGTTTTAGTT
Organism: Micropsitta finschii; assembly: GCA_034783455.1. Taxonomy (NCBI): domain Eukaryota; kingdom Metazoa; phylum Chordata; class Aves; order Psittaciformes; family Psittacidae; genus Micropsitta; species Micropsitta finschii. Next base: position 6,553 of record JAVHNF010099715.1, on the reverse strand, counting down.
AAATAACCATTCTTCTTCAGGATCCTTTTAAAGCACAAACCAAAATGCTCTCCAGATACTGAGAAAACATATATGTAGTTTCAGATAATTATATGTTCTATACTGGTAAGCCACTATATTAAAAACACATCAAGATTTTAAAGGCGAACACTAAAAGATAAGGAAATGCCAGAATTCTGATTGCCTCTGCAACCTTCATTTGGCTCCTTGTGCATATGCTTTATGATGCAGCCTTAAAATGCATGTTCACACACATTTTCCTCCAGTAATCTATGAAGGCAGAAGTATTAATGTATTCAGCAGCTTTTATCTAGTACCTATCACTACAGTAGCTGCTCTACAAAAGCTCTGAGCACTGTGAGGCTGGTGTGTCCACCTTACATAGTTAATGATTGTGCAGAGCATCAGAGAGAGGTTTAAAACTACTAATTTTGACTGCCTCACTTGAGACATGTATACCATCACCTTCCAGAACCATTAAACAAGGCAGGTTTTTATATACTTAGAAAATAATGTCTACTAAATTTTGTTGTGGATATTTGCCTATCTGAAGATTTGCATGTCAACTGCAGTTTAAAGATGAGCACCCTGTTTAAACGACTTATTCCATTCCCCCATGGGCAATCTGGCAGGGGTAAGGAGAAAACCCGCTTTTCCAAGGCCTTCTCTTTCTACTTTTTCCCACATTTCACTGACATTCACAACTTTTGCAGCAAAGCCATCATAAGCCATCATACAGTTTCTCAGAGAATGACTGTAGAATATTGCATTAAGATGATGTAGCCAATGGTGTGCATGTGTGTGTTCTAGAAAAGACTTCAGAATATAAGCCCCAGATCTTTTGCCACACAGATCAACATTACTGTTTCAGCAGCAGCATTTCAGCCAGTAGAACTGCTTCAGAAAACAACAGCATAACTGAACTGAACCAGGAGATAGGATGAATGTAAAACTTTTACCACCACCCATCAGCATTTCCCAATAGAGAAACAGTGATGCAAAATCATGGAGTCTGTTTGAAGCTCTGAGCAAAAGTGTACTTTGAGTTTAACTTTAACTTTTTTTCTTTCCTTTTAAATCTCTCCAGCTGAGTTTTGTCTCTATTGAAATTTTGGCTTCAGGTTTTTCTCTCTTTCTTACTTCTAATCCTACACTTCAGCATTCCCAGGCACAATTTTTCTCCTCTTACATCCAAGACTGAGATGAAGTTTTAGGACATGCGTTTTGAAGGCAAAGCTAATTAAGAAGTTGTTCTGCCTTTAGCTATTTGTTTCCATTCCCCTTGCACTCAGCTGCTTGTCCTAAATTTTTGTTCACTGAATGGTTTCTGAGGCAATGTGAGGTTTAGCACTGAAATATCCCATCTTATTTATTTACTCTTTAAAAAAGAAGTAATTTTACATATTAAAGTGTTAAGGAGACTCTCAGTGCCATTTGGGGATAACATCATTTTCAAGTAAACCTAGATAAAATATTTTAATCTCCTTTTAAATGAACAATATGGGGTTTGCCATTAGAGTTAGAGTTTTAGTCAATAGACTGAATCTATGATGTGTAACTCGTAGTAGCACCAATCTTCATATCTGTAAAAAATCTATAATGGCTATGTTGCAAGCATGAAATGTTATACACAAGTGCATGCTATGACTGCTATATTATTATTGATATTATGAGTTGATAAATTATACTTGATTAATTTATGGATCTCGAATGTGTGGAAATATTTCGTACACCACCAACCCCTTGTTCTGCTGGCAATCCACCACTATTTTGCAATTATAAAGCAACACCAAGTTAACAGAATGTGATTTATGTAGGTTTTAAAGAGTTGAAAAGAAGTTGATTTATAGTAGACCTCATATGGGTAACCTCATACTGTTTACTTCAGTGTGGTCTTGTCACAGAGACAATTGCCCAATACAACTTCAGACTTGAGTGACTGGAACACTTCTCCTCACTGTCCTTGTGGTGTTAGAGGTGAACAAATCTCAGCTGAGAGTGGGGAGAAGACTTTCAGTTTTGTGCTAGCATTTTCCTGGTCTGTGGTTTTGACCTGAACACTTAACAGGCATTTGTGGTAAAGAGACTGGAGTACAAAGCTGCTTGGAGGAAGAAATCTACTAACCTGGGGAAGTAGAAATATTTTTCTTAGTGAATGGACATAATCTGAAATCTAATTAAGTACATGAGGTATGAAAATCCCAAAGGCGCATGTGGTGAACTGAATTAGATTCCTCTTTGATTTTCAGCAGTCACTTTACCTTATTATTGCAGTTTGCCTTTGCTATTTCTAATCTCCACAAGAGATGTCTGAGAGAGGTAACTCTGCAATGGTTTGACATTTTACATCCTCTTTTGCACTTCTGAATAAAGACTCATTTTTCACTGAAGGAGCTGGTAAAGAACCTAATGGTGAAAATGCTTTAACTGAATCATATGACTGACTGATCTGATTTAGACAACAGTTCCTAATGTGACATGGGAAAATTTCCTCATTGTTTCCAAGAATTGAATAAGAAGGTTTTATTTTAACATAAAAATTTTGAAAATTACGGATTTTTTCATGGCACAAGAAATTCTGTTACTGTGTATTTCTAATGTTTATGAATGCACTTCCATGTGATGCATTTTTTTTAACTTGTTTTTTACTGGTGAGTCCTGTGGCAGCTGCTCAATAGACACAGTCACTAATAAACTGATTTTATAAGACCTGTAACAATTTCTAACACTGATTATGAATCTGCTCTTGAAAAAGTGTTTTTAAAAGTGCTTAGTTCTCTGTGGTAGGAAAGTTTTGTGGTTACAACACTGGGCTAAGAAAAGGATCTATTCTATATCCAAGTCTTTAAAACTTTGGAAAAATCATTAAAATCCATGCCTCAGTCTGTCTTATAAAGTTTGACCAGCGCCTTCTTGAGTATTTAAATTGCAGTCTCTTCAGAAAGACACTAATTTATCAATTATTGGTAGTTTCTACAGCAAGTTGTAGATCTGCAGCTTTTACAGAAATCATTTTTGAATTCTAAGAGGTGAGTTTATAAAAAAATATTCTTTATTGGCATGATCACAGGTCCCATCACTGTTTATAATCCTGAGCCATATACCAATAAGGGCTGCTTTGCTGTGAGTAGTGATCACACAATAATCACATTAAGTCAGAGATCTAAAACAAGAATGAAGATGTCAGAGCTACCTAGCAGCAAATGTAAATTTAATCTTAAGATAAAAGCATATCAAATATACCCAAGTGGCTTATTGCCAGAGATGCTAATTAGAAAGAACTGTATTATGCACACAGGCGTTTATTCCAAATGGCTCTTCGGGGACCAGGTTAAGGCAGTGTTTCTCCTGTGTGGTTTGTTCTTGTTTTCAGAGGTTAATATTTGCATAACCATCTCAGTGAAAAAAATATGTTGAGCTGGTAAAATAGACTTAAATGTGACTTCAGAAATATCAGTTTTCAGTGAAAGCAACTTTCAAGACTTGAGGAGATGAAATTTTAAGGAAAAGCTGTAAATTAGACAAGTATCAACTGCCCTAATGCAGCTTGGATCGCTGCCTCTTCAGTACAAGCCATAGGGATAAATAATGTTGGACACAGTAAATGACTACTTCATCAAACAGCTAACCTCAGAACCCACCAAAAAAGGTACCATTCTGCTCAGCACTCAGTTCAAAAGGGTTTAAGTGGTTAACAGCCAAAATACAATTGTGGGGGACAGGAGGCGCAGTGCACCCAGCATATGGGTACTTCGCTTCTAGAAAAGGGACTATATAAAAATGTGGTGATTAGTTAAAAAAGGAAACCCTAAATTAGTCCAAAAAGCCTACAAGTTGCCTATGAGTTGAGAAAAAGAATATGTTTGAAACCCAGGTGAAATATATGGCTAACCCAGGACAAAGCTGTCCTAAAATACCATGGACAGCAATGGGAAAGTTAAGAGGATACTGTAGGGAAAAGGCTGGCATTCCAAAATTAAAGCTCTCCCAAATGAAAACAGCATCACCTTAGAAACTCTGTGCATCTGTCTCATTTCCTGCTCACTAGCACTGCACAACTCTTTGCCTTAAACAGTGCTGAATAGCTCCTGTAGCAGGGAAGGCATCCTCCTGCCAAAGCAATTGCCAGGAATGTTCTCTCTTTTACACAGACATCCATCCATTATCTGACAAATCCAATGGACATTGCAAAGGATAGTCATACCTTTCACAGGGAATTAAATTACTTGCATCTCTTTTACAAAGAAGATAAATGAAGCCCAGAGGGAGGAAACAGGTTGCTCAAGGCCACCAGACAAGTCAGTGGCAGGACTGCACTAAAAAACATGTAAATCAATGGTACTCCTATGTTTGGAATATCTTGGTCTAAACACACAGATGATCTTTATGAAAAGTGAGGCAGGAAGTGCGAATAATGTCCAATGTATGGATAACTGTCTGAACCCCCCTCCCCTACACACACTGAAGTGCAAATACCATAAGGCTTGTGGTAGAATCCTGAGCTGGGAACACTGGGTGTGTTGGAGGAATAATTAATGTTTCCTGATAAGGATTTGCTGAAAAACAAGTGAGCTGCCCCTTAGCAACATTTTTTCCTGATATATCCACCAAAGCTAGTTCTGCAATGAACCACTCTCAGTCATAGCAACACCATAATTATATTTGCTAAGCATTTAGCACTGTGTTGCTGCATGTCATCACAAATAAATAATGCATTTTTGAAGAGACAAGGAAAGGAAGTGTGAATGAGGAGCTGGTTAGAACCATTTCACCTGGTTGGCAGAACAACCAGCCTGGGTGAGGGTGCTCCAAGCTGTCAATAGGGACCATCATAAACAAAGCAGCTTCCAGCCCGGAATATGCTGGAATGATGATCAGCTTTGTCAGAGAGCTTTTGCTTATCAAAAGCCAAATGAACAACACAAACCATATAGTACAACAGCATCCAGCAAAGAATAAATTGGTTCATTACCTTGTTAGGGAAATAACACAGATGTTGGTAGATATCAGCACAACAGCTGGGAACAGCCTGACATTACCAGGTAGGACAGGTGAGCAGGGCAGAACACTACACAGGGGTCCCTGCACACATGATTTCAGCAGCCTGAATTACAGATTTGTCCTCCCACAGGCTCATAACACTGCTCTTTGGATAGCCATGCTGCCTGGGGAGGCCCATTGCTTGTGAAGACATCACCATAGCCATTCCCCACCCTAATGAGCTATTTCCCAACTGGTCACAACTAAGCCATGCAAGCTGGGGGAGCTACACTGCCGCTATATTCTAGGACAAGTTGCTGGAAGGTCAGGGCAGTTTCACCCCATCCTGTCTGCCTCTTATGCAATGCAAACACACTAAGCTCTGAGAAAGGGAATCAATGTACCTTGTGCCACAGCAGCTCCTGGAAGCACTTCTTTGCTTCACACTTGCCCTGGGCTCTTACTTGCATTGTATTACTCAGGGTCCCTCAGCTCCTAATAGGGCCAGACCAGAGGAATTCTTGCTCTCCATTCTGCAATGTAGGTGCATGTAGTGCTTCATTATACCTATTCAGGCTATCTGTAACGTACTTGCTCTTATATACCCAGCTTCTGATTTATAGAGAAGCTGTGCATGCAGATGTGTCAGGCCAGTTTATATATAATACGGCTGTGAATCTACCCCATGGGCACAGTTATGACAATTATGCATGCAAGCTGATAAGAAAGAACAAAAATATCTAATTAAACATGAATTTGCTATTATGCAGCAAGTAGAACTGTACAAGTATATAAATAGTGCACACAGCTCTCCCTTGCTGGATGACACAGGATTACTGCTGTGAAATTGCTGTAAAGCTTTGAAATCTCTTCAAAATGAGGCATCATCGGCAAGGATAGAAGAAGATGACAAAGAGAGGAGGAACATGAGTAGAGACACTCGTGATAGAGATATGAGATTGGCCTTATGGATAGGAAGCTGAATTTTAACCTGCAAATTAGGAACTGCAAATGCTATCTCCCAGTATTTAAATACGTCGTATCATTATCCCTTTTCCAACCACATTACCTTCAGAGATGTTTCAGATTTAATAGATTACCTGACATTTAAAAATACAAGTGAAAAGAGTTGCTAATATATTTAGACTGGGGAGCTTCATTTTGGTCATCTCTGCCTCTAGCTTCCTCTTAAAACATTTACTAGCAGCTTCATTCCTCTTGGCTTCTATGAAGTGGGGATTTTAACTTATTTATGCTGATGAGGAGCTTTTCAATATCCTCTTCCCCTTTTGTCGCCATTACAGAGAAGAGGGAAATGATTTTTAAAGGAAACTGGTTTTTATCTAGAACATGCAAAATTAAAAAGATACTAGAAAATGCAGCATAATTCAGTTTTACAGAACTCTAGAGACCTACTTAAAGAATACCTGCTAATGGAACAAATTTTTCATGCTCCGCATTTACAAACAAATGTATTTCAGGAAATACATAGGCCTACAATATAAAATCAGAGTCAATTTCAAATGTAATGTAATGAAATGGTAGAAACTTGACATGAGGAAAGCAGTGATTT
>JAVHNF010099695.1:9401-21055 GCA_034783455.1 Micropsitta finschii | reverse complement strand
TTTTCTCATCTTAAACATGAATGACTTGGAGTTTCATATTCTACTTACATCTTTCAGCTTGGTCAAAAGCCTGGACCGGACAATCCCATATTCCTTCCTTCAGATGCCACATATGACTGGCTGCTAGCTAAAATCTGGGTTCGCTCATCGGATTTCCACATCCACCAGACGGTGACCCATCTCTTAAGGACACACTTAATCTCAGAGGTGTTCAGCATAGCTATGTTCCGGCAGCTGCCTGCCGTACATCCCCTTTTCAAGGTTGGTTCTTGCGTGAATGGGTGTATGTGGGTCAGGGTAGTTATCACATTAGTTTGACAAACCAAAAGGAAGTCCTAGTGATAGCTCATCTGAGATGGTTTGGTTGGCTGCCTGGCAAGGCAATGTGCAACTAAGCCACCAAGACTTCCAGGACTTCAAACTTTACGCATGATTGCTGTTGAATTCAGAGAATTTGATTTCTTTTATTATTTGTCCCATTTCACAGCTCTTGGTGCCACACATGCGCTTCACGATAGCCATCAATACCAAAGCCCGAGAACAGCTTATCTGTGAATGTGGTCTTTTTGACAAGGTAAGTAATCCCTTTTGTGAATCTTCATTATTCTTCACTGTTCTATATATGTTTTTATCATTTAATCATCACATATTGCCTTATTTCTTGACTTTTCTACTGAGGGGCAAACATTAATATCACCTGAGAAACTGGCACACAGAACTGGTGCCTTGCTGTTCTAAAGATGTTGTCCTTTATCTTTTCTCTAAGTAGCCAGTTCAGAACTGGCCAATGTCACTAGTAAGTCAGTATCTCACATAGCTGATGAGGCTTTGGGTATGAATATAGGAGTGCAAGGTAACATAACGTGCACATACATCCTTGCATGTATGCACACAGTTAAGTCCCAATTTTTTTTTAAAGTACTCACTTATTCATCTTGGGGCAGGGTGGTGAGCAAAAGAATTTGTGATTGCAAGAGGAAATTCGTATCAAAGAAAAACGTAGAGACAAGATAGATTTCTAAGTCCACAATTTTACTGCCCACAGTGTGTAGATCCAGCCTTTCTTCTTGAATTGCCATAAAAAGCAGATATGCAGATCTGCTAGGATTAAAACTCAGCTTTGTCTGAGTCAGTGAAACATAGTCATATATCATGGACTCTGGTGCAGCTCATAGGTCAAATATGAACATCTAAATCTGTTTGCATTGGTCTTTAACATGTACCCAGCTCTTCCTCCCTTGGCAACCCCGGAAATGGCATGCTGCATCTAGGAAGCACAGCAGGTTGGCACACAGCAGTCTCTGTCACAACATGATAATAGGAAATGGGAAGTTTGGGGAGGTTTCAGAAGTCCTTCCAAAGAGGGAACCTGTGTTCCAGAACAACTCTGTCCCTCTTACACCAGACCAAAAATAGCTTTTATGCTCCATGGTTTTTCACCCAAGGAGAAAAGAGAGGTTTAAACCAGGCACCTTCCTTGTCTTCTGTATTCCACTGCTGACTGTGGCAACCTGGCAGGCACTCCATCCCTTTGAACAGAAACATAATGTATGTACCCCATGCATATGGATGAGTGCATCAATAAGACCTGCCAGAGGGGATCCTGGAGTTCCTGAATTTGTTGGTTCCAATGTAGATGAACAACCAGCTGGAGGACAGTAAGTGTAAGCTGACTATTTTTACAAAGCTATCATCATATGATAGAAAAGCAACATTTGGGAGCTCTTGTGCAGTGATTATCCAAAGAGTTTTGCAGTGCTGTTTGTTATGGATAGGCTGTGTTTTCCAAATGTAATATATATTGAAACCCTGGGCAATCCTCATTAGTAGCCATCCAGCAGGATTGATCTCCTGGCTTAAATTCCAGGGTTACTAATGGTAGCCAGCATCCCTAAACACTTTCTCCTAAACCACTCTGAAGCAGCAGTGAATGGTTTAGCAAAAGCCCTGTTCTAACACACTGCTGGCTGCCTTTCTACACACACATACTGGTGCTGGAGCATAGGGCTGGCAGAAAGTGCTTTGGGTTAAATACTTTGATGTTTCTGTACCTTATTACTGTATTCCATTATAAGCAGATGCTGTACCTATGGAGAAAATGCGAATATTTAGAGTGATTCATGGGAGAGGTGTGAAATCTCTGAATTCAACGTGCATGGATGCAGTAGATCTCTGCAGTTCAGTACTTGTTTGTGTGATGTGTTGCTCTCCTAGAACAATAGATTCATCAGCATTTTCAATGCTATCTCCTACAAATCTGGAAAGCGACTCATAGCACAAAGTGAACATAATCTCCTACTGTTCCTGTCCTGCCATAATTCCTGCAGGCGAATGCTACCGGTGGAGGAGGACATGTACAAATGGTGCAGAAAGCAATGAAGGATCTGACTTACAACTCCCTCTGCTTCCCTGAGGAAATCAAAGCTAAAGGGATGGACAGCAAAGAGGATATCCCCTACTACTATTACCGGGATGATGGCATTAAAGTGTGGGAGGCTGTAAAGAGGTAAGAGATCATAGTTCTAGAAATGGCTAATAAAGTCACTATCACAGAGACACAGCTTCATTTTTGTGGTCTCTGCTAACTTTGCTCTTCACCACAGCTGTGTAAATGGCACCTGGGCTGTTTAGTCAGGTGGTGCCTTTTCCATCCAGCATATCTCATCTGAGAAAAACTTATAGTCAAGCACACCCTTGAAAGACTCTGAATTCAGCTTTTCTTTTTCCTTAGCTTTATTTTCTTGCATTCTGTATTTCAGAAGACCCTTTAAAGAATGTACTCTTCTATGGGATTTCACAGAGTTTAGTGAGTTGGAATTTAGCCCTGCAAAGGGAATTTAGTTAGCTTTTTTCTTTTTTTGCTATGCACAAACTAAGAGAGAGCCCATCTCCCTGACTCAGCCACATGAGCTCATCAAGGTTCTTGTGGAGTGGAAATCTAAACTTGCCTTGCATGGGAGTTGTGTTGTGAAACTCAAAACTTAGGCATCAGCTGATTTGGCTGGATGAGGCCTTGGGTGGCGTGGTTTAGTGTGAGGTGTCCCTGCCCTTGGCAGGAGGGTTGTAACTAGGTGATCTTAAGGTCCTTTCCGACCCTAACTATTCTGTGATTTGAGCAAAACCTTTCTTAAAATGCCTTAAAATTACAAGGCCCATGTTTTGTCAAGAAGGGCAGCTTCCTGAGTCCGGAGACATACTGAAAGGCTGCTCAACCACACGGATGTGGCTCCTTTTCAGATGCGAAACACTGACTCAGAATGGAATGTTTGATTTGTTTTTTATTCTACATTAGCATTCAATTTAACAAGCAAAGTATTTTGCATGGCATAAATTGTTTGCTAAATGTGCAGCTGTTTCTGGTCACATGGCTTTTGAAAAACATGTTCATTAAAAATCAGATCTTTCGTGTACATAAAGTAGAAGGTTTATAATGCAAACATAATGTTTAAAGTGTTGAGTACATCTCTGTTTTCTGTGTTTTGGCAAGGGGTTATCTTGCAGTATTTCCTGCAATTGCTACTGCCCATATGAGAGAAAAGGAAGTTATAACTTTTCTGTGTTTGTTTTCTTGATGTAGTCCATTTTTTATCCCTTTTCTCTTTCCTATGTTTTCTTTGCTGATTGGGGTATGTCTTTTCAAACACCAGATAGTAATTAGTCAACTCAATTTAGTTTGACTGTTTGTGGGTGTTTACCCAGCTAGAGGAAGATGTTACACTGCGTCAACCTTATGAGAGATTCTTCATAAGTGAATCATCTACTTTATAAATTATGTGAACAGTACCCTTTTGAGTGCGTGATATCCTGACCCATGGAACCATGGTCATGCATGTGTCTAGTCACCATGAATCTCCTACACTACATAGGGGTGTCAGTCTTCACTCTTCTGATGAAGTAACTTCTTTACCCAGCATTGTTTCACATGTAGTACACGGCCTAGATTTAAGAAACCTGATAAAGTTGTCCCTATAGAAACAATGAGGTTTGAATGGTGAATTTTTAACCCCTTCTCATCTTCTTATTTCTGATCTAATTGCAGAGAGATATATTCCAACCCAAAGATATTCCAACCCAAGAGGCTTATCAACACTTCATATGCTAATTTATATTTGCATGGAAGAGGTTCTAAAATGCTGCCATTGTGTAAGAGAAGGATTGCCTTCTGCATGCATTTGGCACAGGTCCCCTGTTGTGGAGGCAGAGCTCATGCAGGGCAGCTTTATATCTGCATGTTGCAGGATTTTTCTTTGGCTTCCAGAGGAAGCCAGAATTACTTAAACTCTTGGTGTTTATGCAGTTGTTTGTCTGCCTCAGTAGCAACTTTTAACTTAGTTGGCTAACAGAAGCCACATTGACAAATTTGTAAAAGTCTCTGAATTGCAACACATTTATAGCTTACTAGGGGAGAAATCTGTATTGGATGACAATTCTTAATCCTATAAGTCATCTTCCACAGTCAAATGTTTCATCTTATGGGTTGTCAAAATATTTAGCAAGAGACTATGAGTACCTGCAGAGTTAAGAGAGTATCTCAGCATACCAGTTAATATCTCAGTTAACCAGCCATTCAGTCATGAAATGTAAATTTTCAGGAAACCAAGGTTACCTATTTTACTGCTTTCAGAACTATGTGTTATCTTAATGTTTTAAGAGCCTTTCTGAGGTAGGTTAGCCTGGGAAGCTTTTATACAAAGAGGGATTTTGAGAAGAGGAACTGAATAGGGAAGAAATGTCTGCTGTATGCAGTGGGTGTATGGACTGTTCTTCCCCAAGAGAACTTTCCTGGGCTAACCTCACTTCAGAATTTTGTGAATAGGATGTGCAGTAGGAAGGGATCAGCTATTTCAATGGTGTTCAGGAGCAGCTTTGGAATATCCCACAGAGAGAGGATGGTTCTACTATCACAGTTTGGAAACCCCTGTTGATATACCAAAGGGAGTCTGTATCAAGTGAAGAAAAGGATGTAGATGTAATAACAGAGATCTAAGCAGGAGTAAAGCCTCAAACAAGACAACAAAGTGCACAGGACTGTTCAGGAGATGCAGTGTGGTCCAGCATCTTTTTATGGGGGAAGAAAGTAATGCTGCAGTCAGAACTGAATCAGAGTTGCCTCTATGCATCCACACTGCTTGTGGGAAGGAGGTAGGAGGGTGTTGAGACCGCTTTTGCCCTTCTCTCTTTCCCTGTGCAGCATCTGCCTCCTCTGAAAGAGTGGTAGAAGGTCTTCAGAGAATGGCAGGCTTGCTTTCTCCTTTTTCTTTTGTTTTGTTCATTTGTTCTGTTCATTTGTTCTGGGGTCCGCAGTTTTGTAGAGGATGTCATTCACATCTACTATGAGAGCGATGAGGTGGTGTGTGAGGATGTGGAGCTCCAGGCCTTCATCAAAGATATTTACATCTATGGGATGAGAGGTGTGAAGTCCTCAGGTAAGATATGATGGCTCAGCCAGGTCTGCAGCTTGTAGAGTCCCTGATGGCAGCAGTGCTGCATGCACAGCATGCCTTGAACTGTTGGAGACTCTATCCCCTCTTTGCCCAAAGATGCTCAGTTTTATGGATGAGACCCTGGATCAGGCCCTTCCTCAGGAGACAGCTTCTTCTTTTGCCACAGATTCTCATGATGAGCTGGGGCAACTCATGTAATCTGTTTGTACATTGGGGATTGGTCCTTTGATCTTGTCTGCCTATGCTTTAAGCATTAGGGGAGGGGCCATCTGTATGTACTGTTGGAACCACCAGGCAGACTGATCGAAATCACAAGGAGCAGCAAAACCCCCCCTGAATCCTCTCCTCCAAACCTTGCACCAAATAAGAGTGAGTAAGAATCTTCCCAGGAGTATCTTGCTGCACTTTACATTTGTTCGTCATCTGTGTCATCTTTGAGCTGTTCTGCTCTGTTCAAGAGAAGATACTCATAATTCTCTCCAATATATATTTTCCTTTGCTCTTTCTCTTCTCACTGCCTCTTGCTTCTTGCAAACCATTACTTGGCTGTGGGAGCTCTCATCCATAGCATGGTTCTGTTCTCCCACCTGAGTTAATACTCTCCTGCCTTTCCCTAAACATGTATTTTTATTCCACTCACATTTTGTCCAACCAGATTTTCAGGAATCTATACAGGTGCCTGGGGATTCTTCATACTTCCTGGCTGACTTAAATCTGAAAACACCTGTTGGCCAGTGACCTGGGATAGATGGCTTTGGCATCGCATGTACAAATGTTTGTGTGTCAGACCTCCAGGAAAAACTATGATGTGTCCTCTCGTTACCAGCATGCACTGGTATATAAGAGCCTCCTGTGCTCTACCTACCTGGACAAGCAAAGAATTAGAGAACATTTTCTTGCTGTAAATTTTGTTTGTCTAGTTATCTCTAAAAGCATAAAAGCATAGAAGTGGTGTAGTAGGAACTTCATGTTTGACCTAAGCATCTTGGTAGGGGGCAAGGACTGAGCCTTTCCAGGGCTACAGCCAGGGTGGGATGCTAAAGACACAACTGACTAGAGGTGGGAAACCTGACAGACATGCAGCATCCCTGTCTGCAATGCTGCCACCCCAAGGGCTGTGGCAGAGAGCAGTGGGACTTGGCTGGGTATATCAAGAGTGGAAGGAGGATAAATGGAGGAAAGGCTGTTGCACCTAGGACTCTCTCTCCCATCTCCATTCCTGCCCTAGGAGGGCTGCTCTAACTAGGAGCATGCCAAGACCCTTTAAAGATGAGCATGGTGTGCTTATGATAGTAGGACACAGGACGGAATGGTGGCTGGCCAGAGCTACCATGTGCTTCTTGCCCCTCTCAGGTTGAGTTCACATCTGCACCAGGTTGGTGGTGGGGATATGAAGTAGCTGGCACAGGCAGCTTGAGCAGGGGCAGCTCACCCCAAGGTGCTGACAGGTCCTTGCATATCCTGGAACCTGTAGTCACATTAGGCTGGGAGAGGGAGTACAGCACAGGACTGTGATGTAGTGGGCATAGGAGAGATACAGGCTTGGGAGCAATTTCATAGCAAAATATTTCCCTAGTCCCTGATGTCTTGGGTTCCTCTTCCCTTTTTTATAGCTCTCTTTGATTATTCCTTTTCAAAGACAGCTTTATGCAACTATTTCTGTTCCTCATTCTGTTGTTTCTCTTTCAGAAGTTCTCATTTCCTCACTTCCTGCTTGAGCAAATAAGCTCTCCCTGCACTCTTCCTCACAGTGCACTTGATTACTGAGCCTCGGACCTTTATAAATAGAAGCACATGATCATTTGCTCCTTGGTGTGAATCTTCCCTGCTTGCACTGCAGACTGAAGAAAAAGGGAACATCTGAGGCCCCTGCTCTGTGAACAATCTGGGTTCCTTGATGCAGGGTAGGTAGGGTGTGAGGACAGGGATACAGTATTTTTCAGAGGTATAATTATATTTTGTCTTTCCCTTAAGTAACACCATATGTTTTGCAAATAGTGGTGATGCCTCACAAACCTATATTAAGTAAAGCAGGATCACTCTGTTTTTATGGCTGGACACCCAAGATATGGAGAGACTGAGCAGCTCCTGTTAGACCACACAGCAAGATTCAGAAAGACAATGTGCTGCCTTCAGTGACTGCTGCACAATCGTCTAATTTATGCCTTTTGAGTAGCTGATTACTACTGGGTAGCTGGGTTACTTAAGCTTTTTTTTTCTCTCCTTTAGGATTTCCTAAAATGATCAGGACACGAGAGAAGCTAGCAGAATATCTCACAGTGATAATATTCACCACATCGGCCCAGCATGCAGCTGTGAATTTTGGTCAGGTAGGAATTTCTGGGAAGCCTGCTCTTTCTGGGCTAGCAGGTCCATCTACCAGATCAAGGTCTGAGAAACGTTTTTTAATAGATGTAAAGACATTACCTTACTCTGTCTGGTCAAAATAACTGCAGAGCCATCTGCAAACCCACATGAACCCTGTAGAAATGGAAGATGAGAATGATATTTTGAGTCCTAAATATGCATCAAAGTTCAAATTTAGGAGTTCTAACTTGTATGGTTTCGTTTTTAACAATTTTATAATGGGGAACATTTTTTTTTTAAGCATTTAAATGGGTTGCTAAGATGCCTTTCAGAAATGCTGAAGAGTTCAGGTGAGAAACGGCTGAGGGTAGGAGGAGATGGCTGTGCAATGGAGAGAACAGTCTGAGCACCGTGTAAGTATGGCACACAGCTGAAAACTGGACTTTCCCTCAGGCAGGACAGGGAATATGTATGAAGATAATTAAAAAGTGCTTGGAAAAGAAAGAATTATGGTAAGTGCGACATCTCAGATGGCAGCAAAACTCAGTGTCATATCTGAGGCAAAATAAGACATCACCATCTCACAGCATTGAAGCAGACCAGAACTGATTCTGAGTTCCCAGCCTAGTGCTCATACATGCCATATTTCATGATGCACCAGTATCCTTTGCCTCTCTTGCTGCCTGACCACAGTACTGTAGGCATGTTCTCAGAGCAAATTTTTCAGAAAAAAAGTAACTGGAGGAAAGGATGTTTTATCAATTACAGGCTTTTTATTGGAGATCACCTCAGATTAACGTGAGACCTTTGCTTAATAAAATAGTGAAGTCCTTAACCTGGCTGGTCAATCTGGACTGTGTGGCACATGCCTGTGGTTAGCAGAATAGCTACTCCTGTTTAGACAACCCAGCTCTCTCCTTTGTGACATCCTGAGCAAGACAGTAGATATTTCCTTGTCTCCTTCAGTCCTTCTCTAGACCATCTCTCTGTCCTTTAGTCTCCTGTTTCTCTTTTAGCCTTCTCTTTTTGAGAAGCTCATATTACAGAAGCAAACTCCCTGGTGCCAAGACTCCTGATTTTCTTCGCAGTGTTCCAAAATACCAGCCACTGTATCTTCTCACTGTGCTCTTTTGCAGTATGACTGGTGTTCCTGGATTCCCAATGCCCCACCAACAATGCGCTGCCCTCCTCCAACAGAAAAGGGGACAGTCACCATTGAGCAAATTGTGGAGAGTCTGCCAGACAGGGGACGCTCTTGTTGGCATCTTGGAGCTGTGTGGGCCTTGAGCCAGTTCCAGGACAGTGAAGTAAGTCAACTGCTCTAGGTTGTGGAGATATAGGTGAGATCATGGGGGCCATGGCACTCATGGACTCATGATATTGTAGTGCTGCTTTGTGCTTGACCATGTTTGCCTTTCTGTGGAAATGTGTCAGTTTGCCCTTGTTCTGCTAGATACAAAACAGCTCTAAGCAAGAAGTTGTATTTTTACTCTGAGGCTGTGTTTCATCCAAAATGAACATTTCTAAACTCAAGCTCGGCATTGCTGAGTAAGGATGCTGCTGTGGGAAGAAAAGGGCTGCAGAGGCAGAAGGGTTTTTCTCCACTCTTTGCCCCAGCAGTGCTGGTGGAGAAGGTACAGCACCACTGTGTCCCCTTGTCCTGTCCCTTTAGAAAGTCTGCCCCCATGTCACATGCACTACATCTCTGACTTGTGTCTGGCTGGCGTGGAGTGCAAACAAAACAAGCCTATTGGAGGCTTTGCAAGCATGGTAAAATGAGGTTGTAGGTCCTCGGTTGTCTCACCCAAGGGCTTTGTCTGGATGTGTTTCCATCCTTAAATGGAAGATGATGGACAGAAGATACTCCAAATAAAGTCTTCCTTTAAGAAGAAAGCAGATTTCAGCTGAGAAGCTTGTAGAATAGGGAGTATCATGGAAAATAGCTACCTAAAGCAGGTAATATGCCAGTATGCATATTGGCAATGTGGTATTCAGGGCACCCTCTAGGGTCTAAGCTGACAAAAGCAACTGTCAGGTTGATATCTGAAGGTCAGTTTTAGGTTAACAGAAACTTCTACTGTCACTAAAAGAAACAGTCATCTTCCTTTTTCATCTACAGCTGTTCATTCCCCTCCCATGCTGTCCTTTTCTGTAGCAGCACAGTGTTTGAGTGGCTATGCAGAGATCTGGCCTAGGAAGCTAGCCTGAATAAAAATGCTTATTTTTCAGTGGGTGAGCTCCCTGCAGGTGGAGGAGGTGCCACATAGACACCCGAACCACCTCTACAGAAAGATGCAGGGATGGAAAGAAGCAGCCGGAGGTGGAGGGAGGATGGCACAGCATCTTTCTTCGGCAGTGCCAAATGCAGGCTAGCTTAAATATTGAAAGGACTATTTTAATAATAGCATGTGTAGGGCCCTGGGTGTTGTTCCGCTGGATGGCATAATATTGAAACAGAGTAGCCTTTGCTTTCTCAAAGCATGATCTCTTGGTTGTTTTTCAATTAGCTGTTTCTAGGCATGTACCCAGATGAACACTTTGTGGAGAAGCCGGTGAAAGAGGCTATGGTAAAATTCCGCAAGAACCTGGATGAGATTGTCAATGCCATCGCTGAGCGCAACAAGAAAAAAAAGCTTCCTTATTACTACCTTTCCCCAGATCGCATTCCCAACAGTGTTGCTGTTTGAGCAGATACTCAGGAGAGTTTGGAGACATGTAAAGATAATGATGCTTTCCTGCTACATATGCTTCTTTTCAGTGAACTCCCAGAAACTGATAAAGTAAGAAACCCAGCCCCTCCATTACAGCTGATCCATCATCTATTTGGACTTTCAAAACAAATTTGATTATGACTGATCTTGCAGGCAAAGTCTAGTTGACAACCTTCTAGGTCAAATTTGTTGGAACTTTATTTTTCCAGGATTTATTAGTTAATCTTAACATCAATATTCAGGTTTCTGTTAGCTTTCCCTCACCTGGACAAAACAATATAATCACAGAATCACTTACTCAATGAAAATAATATCATAAGCAATAAGAGAGTTGCATCTTTAAAATCCTTCCTATTTTTAATATATGACACTGGTAATATTTAAAAATATAATCTTTAAAGTTTATGTATTGTTTTTAATCTGATTAAAACAAAAGTTAAACAATTTCACTAGAACTGTGAATTTCCTAATCAGGATGAAGATAGAAGCAGGACATTTTCTTAGCATAGCTGGTGGGTTTTTATCACTTTCTTACAGAGTTCATATGAAATGAGACAGCCTAATTCATATGAGAAGAAATATTTGTCCCTATAATTAACCTATATATTTTCTACATAAATCTAGGAAGGTTTATTTCAGCCTCTGTCAGCAGAGTTTGATGTCCTTCATGGGTACAGACAAATGTTTTGCTTAGCACAATGCCAAAAAGACCTAGCAGTACTTATGCTAGATTTCCGTTTCATTGCTGAGGCTGCTGGGTTTTGTGGATAGCTTCTTCTGGTTTGTGGTGGATAAAGAGGCTACTTTGTATAATGATAAATGTTGTGGAGAAGGGTTAATTTGCAACCTCTAAGAGGAATATTTATATTTGGGCAGTTGAGTATAACTGGCATGTTCCATCCGAGAAAAAAACAACTCAGTTTTGTCTGTTTTGTTTAGAAGCAATTAGGTTCAATTACTTGTGGTCTGTTTAAAGTTGAGAGAGTCACTGAGATAATGGAAGCAAAAATGAGGTTAGGGAAATTTAAATCTCATAGTTTTATTAATAGCAGCCTTACAGTATCTGAAGGGGGGGCTATAGGGATGCTGGGGAAGGACCGTTCATTAGGGACTGCAGTGATAGGACAAGGGGTAATGGGTTAAAACTTAAACAGGGGAAGTTTAGATTGGATATAAGGAAGAAATTCTTTAC
>JAVHNF010099654.1:0-11467 GCA_034783455.1 Micropsitta finschii | reverse complement strand
ATCTGAGGAGGGTTCCGTGTGCATCCCTTTGCCTCAGGAACACCCCATGGCCTCAGGTGGAGCAGGAGGTGGTGCCTGACCCGGAGCCCGCTGCAGTGTGGGAATGGTTTCTGTGCTTTCCAAGGGCTCTGGCTGCAGGCCTGGGGGGTTTTGACCTTCCCCATCGCACCATGAACAACTTTGGTACCTGTTCAGATCTGGTTGCTCCGTTTGTTAGGGCTCGCTCTGATGTGGAGCGAGAGCAGGCTCAGAGCTGGGTGGCTGCAGCCTTTGGGTTATTACAGTGCGCATCCCTGCTGCTGCGTTCCCTGCTGCTGTAACCCTCTGACTGCGGGCACGCTGTGCTCGGTGCCTGCCCGGGCACTGTGGCAGCGCCTGCAGCAAGCCTCGGGCAGCTGCCTCTGGTACCTTCTGACTTTGTGATGTTTTGTGTCTGAAGCATCCCCAGTGCTGAGCTCTGCACCACTGGGCGCAGGGATGCTCAGGACACGGTGTCTGGGGCTTTTGGGCCCATCTTTCCTCTTGGATCTGTTCTGCTTGCTGGGGTTTGTGCTGTGGGGCAGTAAGTGTGTGTTGTCAGTGTGGATGTGTCTGTGCACCAGCAGCGTGGATGGGTGAGGAGTGTGGAGAGAACCCTGGTCTGCAGCTGCGCTGTGGGCACCGCTTCCTCCACTTCATCCCATCTCCTGCTGGGATATCCAATGGAAACGTATTCCCTCGGCAGGATTGAGCTGGCAGAACCTCACTTTCGGTTTTCCCCTTAAGACCACGCTGGGCACTGAGGGAAGGTTTGGTTCCCTGGACAATGGATATCTCCTCACCGCCTAACGAGGAGCCTGTCAGCTTTAACCTGTTAACGTGGCTTGTGCAGGGATTAGGAACTTGTTGCAACCTGGTGCCTGGAATGGGAGAAGGACCTGGGTGCTTCAAGCCACCTTTGTGGATGCGCTGGTCCTGGCGCCATCCAGCCTCACACAAGGGGAGAAGGGAACTCGCAGGGTGAGCATCACCCAGCTGAGGTGCAGGGCGGTGCAAGGAGAAGCAGACGCGGTGCTGAGCGATGGCTCTGGAGATGGAAACCTCCAACCAGGGCTGGTGGGGAGCCACCTTGAGTCCAAGCACTGCTCTGATCTCACCATTTCCCTGATGGCTGCAGGGTTTCTCTATGAGCAAATACTAAAAACCAGCCGTGCATTTTGCTAAACTGAAGTAAGAAATGAGAGCGAAGCATCCCGAGGGTTCTCTCTCCACCAAACTGTTTTCCTGGTCTTCCAAACTTGTGCTTTAATTGGTGGCAAAGGGAATGTGTTTTCTTTTTCCTTCCAAGGAGCTGCTGTTCCAGTCACTGTACTCACTTTACTCTTGGTTTGTGTGCGTTGAAACGATTTGTTCCAAACCCCTCTGGAGAGATGGGTGCTGGGATCCCGCCGTCTGGAGCTGATATTCCAAGCAAGGGTCTGGGTTTTTTAACTGTCTTTGTTCTTGGTTTGTAGTCCATCGAGGAGAACTGCGTTATTTAACCTGTATTAACAAACCTCCTGTAATGCTGCAGTTTCACCTTCCTTTTCCTTACAATTTGTAACGACCATGGAAACAAATGTCACTTTTTGCATTTTACCAGTTGTCCGGGTCCATGTTTTTAACTTTCCTTCACTAATCGTGACTTTTGGTTGTATCATTTGTTAGAATAAAGACCAAAATACGCTGTTGGATTCTGAACCTGTTCCACGTCTGTTTTAGCAACTCTAACTTAATGGGAATTCCAATTAGAATGTCCTTACTAAAGATGTCTCTGTTACAGATAACTTTGGAGACCACCTGCATCTCTAATTAGTAGCTCTGAAGGTGCATGAAATTCTTTTTATGAAATAATATGTACAGATTCTTGGGGGGCTGGGGTTTGGTTTTGGTTTTATTGGAGGCTTTTGTTTGGTTTGGTTTGGTTTGTTTGGTTGGTTTTATTTAAATCTCTCTGCTTGCACTACTTTCATCTGTTTCTTCCAATTACATTTCTTGTATCAGTCTGCAGTAATGATGACCATTGAGCTAATTTTCAGAGGATCATATTAACACTAACCTTCGGCTCACCCATCTGTTCCTCACTTTATTGCTTCAGATGTCTCCTTTCTGGCCTATTGTTAAACCAGAATAGAGGCAAAATTCCTCCATGCCCAGAAGGTCTTTGCTGGGCCATTTTTGTCTGCAAAAGGACGATTAGTATGATAATCGGAATCATTTGCTCTTGTCATCGAGGTTTCCCTAAAACTCAACATCTTGCTGGATGTCGATGGCAAATAAGACATCTGTGGATGACAGTAGACTTTCAAAATAATAAAGGAACACATCTCAGCTCCCATTTTCTGATAGGAGTTTGGAGCTCCCCTTGGGTCTCTGCTCTCCAGGGAATTAATAACTTCTAGTTTTTTAAGTTCCTGCTTTTACATACTAAACACAAAAGACTGAAACCAAGGGTAAATTGGATAGTTCAGAAAACCTCTGGTTTTCTGTAATGACACAATAAATAGTCCACCAGAGCCACAGGTTAATTTCTATTGCACAAATGCACAGACATACCAAGCATCAGAGTATTTTTCAATGCAGTCATTCATAATTCTGTGTATAATTATTAGTAAAGCTTTTAATACTGCCGGAGCTGCATAAACAGAGAAAGCTACTAAATCTAGTGTATGTTAGGAATTTAATACTCTCTTGTATTAACACTTCCTCACTTTTTTGGCTGGTAAAAATAAGGAGTGATTCATTTTGCATTCTGATTTACTCCTGAATTTGTCTGACACAGAATTTTAATAGAAAGTGTTCCTTTCTTATCTTTTCCCATTCCAAAACCAAATATACAAATGCAAAACAAAACAAGAAACAAACTTCAGAATATAAGATCATAATAATAATAACACCAAGCCAGATTTGTTGCTGCTGGGAAACTTTGTCCTCCAGATTGCCTTGCTTTCAGTGCACCATCATAAAATATATTTTTATGTAATTTAAAACATATGTTTTAAAGTGTGTTCTGCAGCAGCTGAAGAAAAATGTGAACAACTAAGCCATTAAAATTGCAGTACATTTTACATACCTTAAATGCAGATACTTAGAATTATTTTGCATTTCAATAATCTAATTCTTTTAAATTAACTTCTGGTGTCAGGCTAAAACATTAGGCCTGGATGACAGCTAAATGAAAGATCTTTGCTCTCCAGTCCAGCTAGCTAGAGTGAGAAACAAGGAAGGGGAAAGGCAGGCAACAAAATTGTCAGGTAGATGAATACTGCCCTTAGTATCATCAGTAATGGAGAAACTGTTTGCCATCATGTAAATCTGTGCTTAGTGAGCAAAAAACCTTCTCCAAGGTTTTCCATCAGTGTCAGTTGTATACCTACATGGATTTAAAACAAGTAGCCTAGTGCAATATAAAAGCATCATACATGTATTTCCTGAGTATTTTCTATTTAACAGAATATTTTAGTAATTAAATCAGATACACTTCTACGTGTATGTGTTTTCCTAATCGAATATATAGTGTTTAAAGTAAAATAATATCTATAAAAGTCATTTGGCATGCCACAGTCAATGCCATGAAAAAGAAAACAAAAACAAAGAGGTAAACCCATATTTCCCTGTAAAGAACAGATGTACTATAGCTGACTATTTGCAAGTATAATAGGAAGCTGTAAATCTGGGACCTTAAATATTCTTATATTACTTACAGGAAACATATCAAAACTGACAGACAGATGGAAACTGCCATAGATGAGACACTGGAAAAATCCACTGCTAAAATCAGATAGTATTATATCCAAATGGATACACTTGCCTTTCGTCTACATAGCTACCTGCATATTCATGTACTATATATCTCCTTGAATTAAATCTATTTTACCAGCATATTTTCAAGACAGGGTTGTTTGGGGGTTTTTTTGCTATAAGACAATACCCAATTGAAAATATTGTCCCCAGGAAAGATTACATGCGTATTCTGAAAAACCTGAATAGCTGACAAGCTGTCTATGCTTAAGGGGAATCACTGCAAAAATCCTTTTCAGTGTCATTCTACTTGTACATGGTAGCATTGATATATTTCCAGAAAGACTGCATGATCCATGCCATTTCAATATGTGGATGGCTCTGAACATTATCTATTCCTTTTTATGAACAATCTGCTTTGAAAGTTGTTTTAATTCTTTCAGTTGCTTGAAAGTTAATATTTAACTGTCTATCTTTTCCTACTTATTTTCCACAAATTCTTTAATGATATAACTCAAGATCAAAATATTCACCCACAACACTGACAATAACTTTCACAGTTTGAGTAAAATTGGGATAGAATAGGGCTCCTTGGAATTAAAGTTACAGTAATAAAATATATCACTGTAAGTATCCCACTAAAATGAGCATGGACAATCTTGGCCTTACTTATGATATCCCTATAGCTATTTTTGGTGTATTTATGCAGGACATCAACGCAAAATCTCTTTACAGAATTTATTCTTAAGAAACTGAGAACAAAAATAGGTCTTTTAAATTGTCTGCCATCAGGTCTTTTTTCCTTGTTCATTGGAATTGCTTTATGAATTGCCAGTTTTTCACTATGTCTCTTGATAACCTACCACCTTTGGAATGGCAGATTGATTATAGAAGTGAAATGAGTCAGCATTTTATTAAATGAAATTATGTAACTAGAGAGCCATGAGGCACATCAGTGCATGCTATCTAATTTTTAAACTGCAAATTTATTTTTCAGCATAAGACTCAGCCAAGAATGTATGCAGCAAAGACCCTTGGCTTATTTGCTCCTTGAGAGACACAGAATTCAGCTGTGGACACAAAAGCTGGAGAAGCTGTGATGCTCTGGATATGTAGTGTAGTTCAGATTAGAGTGTCCACTGAGATAACAAATAGGTGCCCCTTAGAAATCAAGCAGTGCAAGAGAAGTTCCAGAGAAGGTTTAAATGTATTAGAAGATATTGTAACTTTATCTCCATCTTCCGAGTACAAAGAAGAAGAGCAGTTTTTGTAACCAAATTCAATGAATACATACCTGTCTTCTATATCATGCAAACTTCCCTGAAATCTTTCCCTGCCTCCCTCACATCCCAAAACTGAGGTCTCTGAGATAATTTCAGTTCTGCTTCCTGATATCGAAGGTTTTGAATATGTTTTCAACATGCAGGATCTGATAGAAGGCAGCACATTTATACACAAAAAGTTAAACGGAAAGGCTATGAGTGTGAATGAAACACTCTGCCTTACTTGACTGGTTCCTTAGTAATAATTAACAGTTCAATTTTTTGCTTTCCCACTATGCAGGGTTTTGAGGCAAAAAAAAACTGACAAAGTGATCTGTGAACACCAAAGCAGTCTTGGAACATGCCATAAGCCTGTTCACTATTATTAGACTAATTCTACAAGTGAGTAAACTGCATCACAGGAATTCAACTGCGAGTGCATCAAAGAAGAATTCGGTGGCAGAGCTTCAAAGTCATCTGTTCCAGTTTTGCTCCTTTTTCTAGACAATACTCTGTCCCTTGGAATTACGAGTTTTTGAGGAGTTTGGCTTTTAAAAAATCCCTCACCCAACATATACGCCACTTGTTGTAAAGATCAGAAATTATTAATATTTATACCAAGGTAGACAAGTCCTTGACCTAAAAGAAAGGAGTTACACAGTGATGTGGTTACAGGCAGCACAAGTGACATGGAAAAGAAACAAGCAGGTGTTAGTTAGTAGGAAAGGATGGTGAAAGAAAGGAAAAATTAACCCCATGATTTCCTCTGATAAATCTCTTTTCCTAACTTTACTAAAGGGTTTGAACAATACAGAGGACTGATGATTCCTCAGAAGGATAAAAGTTATTTCAGCAGATCTCTCCAGGTATTTTATCATTATGTATCTCTTTCAAATGGCTGAGAAATTGCTATCAAGAAAACTGCAGGGAAAATATAATATTTGGGTACTAACATTTGTTATTTGTCTGTACTGAAAGAACAGTATGACAGTAGTATGGAAAGTAACAGTAATGGTATGAGAAGTATAGGAATGATACAGGAATAG
Source organism: Micropsitta finschii (assembly GCA_034783455.1). Taxonomy (NCBI): domain Eukaryota; kingdom Metazoa; phylum Chordata; class Aves; order Psittaciformes; family Psittacidae; genus Micropsitta; species Micropsitta finschii. The sequence goes on along the minus strand of JAVHNF010099654.1, from coordinate 5,400 downwards.
TAATAGATTTGGATATTTGTCTGCACTGAAAGAATAGTACAGGAATAGCATAGAAGGAACCTAGGCAGTTGCAGCAGACAATCTTTTCATAGAAGTGTACCAAGGTCAAACCTTAACAACTGCCCCTCTGGTGTACACAAACCTCAGTCTCATTGAGCTTTTGATCTGAAATGTTAGACACTTTTTTAGGCAATGTACTAGGGATTGGTGGCAAATGGTGGAATAAAGCATGCACTGAATTTCATGAGGGCATATGGGAAGTGAAGATACAAGAACTATATGAGATTATTCTCTCTGATTAAAGTATGTATTGAACAATGATTTACTTATTTCCCCAAATCAAAACAAGTCAGATACCAGCATATGAGGTAAATTCAGATCCATTCCTTTTATGTGAAGGCTACAATATTCACTGTCAGGTTGGGTTAACACACCAGAGAATCTCAGAAGCTAAATGCCAAAGTCTCAGCAATTTGATCCCAAGCTTTTCAGCTAAGACCATGAGACGCTAATAGCCTTTAGGGATATAGCTCACAGGATAACCTGTAAGGCATACTGGCTGGGTTAGACTTGCATCATGTAGCTTTTTATAACTTTTTTACCTAGATTCAGCTTTGTATTTGTGATCAAAACATCTTTTATCCTCTGGGGCACAGCAACTAACGAAAAAACAAGGCTAAGGGAAGAGATACATATATAAAGAGGAAGGAATTATAAGGGTTTGGCTATGATGGACAGACACAGTGTAAAAGATACCACTGGGCATAGTACTCTGGTTTTTTTGAGACAAGCTTTCCCAGCACCCTACAATGTTTCACACAGAGAGACATACACAGATACTCCAAACAATGGTAAGTAAAGGAACAAACAGACAAAGACTTGGCAATTTGAAAGTGAAGATTCACAGATGAAATACCCATGAAGGAGAAAAAGCCCAGTCAAACCTCCTTGTCTCAGACTTAGTTAGAAAGGACCTTGTGAAGTTTGACTCTAACATTTTCTTGCATCACTTTTGATTGGTAACAATGAGCACTACAGGAAAAGAATCAATACAGTTATGTGGATGGACTAAAGGAGACTGCTCATTTGACTGCTTTTTTTACTGTTGAATAGAAAATTTGTTTTTCAATAGCTGACTCTAAATTATCGTTACCCTTGCTTAGAAAATACTGCACAGGCAATTTTAACTATATTGGAGGACATTTATGAACAATAAACCTGAAAATTTGAAATAATGGGAAAATTAAATATTTCAGAGTTCATGAGATGCAGCTACTCTTTTAGCAAATAAATTTCTCATAAACTTGACTTTAAATGCTGAGGTGCATAATGCATGATTATGTATTTAAATCCCTATTTGACCTCCTAAGTGAACACCACTTTAAGAAAATACCTTATTAATAAGATTGAAAGTATTCTGTGAAACAAATTTCCATTAACAAATGTACTCTTACCTGAACTAGGATATTTGGTCAAATAAGGCAATTTCGCACTAAGATTGGATGTGAAAATGTTAAAATAGCAATTTATTTTTAGTAATATTTTTAAGTATCAAGTTTTTATAATTTGGGTTAGTTATTTCATATTCATATATATATGCTTTTTTATTCTAATGTTATATTTTTAAAACATGTAGACTTTATTTCTTCATTATAATTTTTGTAGTCTACAGATTTATATTGGTTTGATATGTATATTTTTTATCAGATTTAAGGTTCAGACCTTTATAATTTAAAATATTCACACTTTCAACAGCAACACACCAATCAAAACATAATGATTCAACCTTCAAATTTCAGAATATGCTACATATCTTTCTATGCTGCTTTTTTTATTACTGTCCAGCAATGGCTTTCTTTTTCTCTCTACTCTCTCATAATACATTCATTTTAGTTTCATTTTCAATACTGTGTTTGAAGTGGCTCAACTTTTCAAAGCTCTTTGCAGCAATTTCTGATCTCCTCTGTTGCTGTTTCACCTCCAAGCATCTTCATTACTGATGAAGCTTGCAGCTCACAAGCAGGTTTCTGTCCTGCCTGCTCACTCCTTTACCCTTTGTTTGACCTTCTCCTCATGTTCTTCAGCCTTATCCCTAGAAATTATTATTAGTGTGTCTAAGGCTCATCCATGTTTCTCTGTTCTGTAAAACAGCAATAGTTTTTGTTTTCACTGACTGAATCTTTTCAGAAAGACTCCTCTGTTATCAACAGCCAACTTAGGAAACTATTACCAAGAAAAGGATAAAAGCTAGCCCTAGTACTTAATATGCTTATTGTCATCCCAAATGAGCATTGTTGAGTAGACTAGAAAAGATGTAAGGTTTTTATGCACAATTCCCACAGAATTATGTTTGGGTTTTTGTTGGGGTTTTTTTGTGGTTCTCTGTCATATCAAGTGAAGCTTCATGCTGTACCTTATTCATTGCAACCACTTTCATGATACTTCATACTTTATTCTGGTTTTACCTGACATGCCAGCTTCTGCATATACTGAGATGTACAAGAAGTTCCAGCACGTTAGCTTGTTGAGTCATTCCTTGCTGCATTTTCACCCAGTTGTTAATTACCTGAAAGTTTTAGAAGAGCATAGTGAAAGCTTTGTAACTTAGTTCAGCTTTCCTCTGTCAATCATCTTTGTTACACGAAGAAAGTGGACTGACTGAAATTTTTGTTAGCCTCGATATTCTGCAGACAAACTTTGGCAATTACTCCTCTTCCTAATGTTATTGTTCACAGAAAAATTCTTAATTAAGTGGGATTTTTGCGAATTGATGTTTTGAAGGAAGTTTTCTACTTTATTAAAAACCAGCACTATGTTTCTAACTTGAAGGCAATTCGAAATTTTTAGTTATTATCTGTTATCACACTGAAAGGAATAGTGGTATAAATATGGCAGGAAATCCCATTAAACATTTTGTTGATGTGGCATAAGAGGTTTCCTAGTAGTGTTCAAGGCCAGGTTAGACAGAGCCTTGGGAGACACAGTTTAGTGTGAGGTGTGCCCGCCCATGGCAGTGGTGGCTGGAACTAGATGATCTTAAGGTCCTTTCCAACCCTAATGATTCTATGATTCCATGATTCTGTGATCATATGAGTTGGACCTCTGTGTCAAGAAAAGTGAGTTTCCAAAATTTACTTAGGGAAAGGAGATGTCTAACACCTCTGAGGACTACAGATACTTGAAAAGTTTCCTCAAATAAATAAAAACATATTTAAAATTATGATCCAGGTCCACTTGACTTTCAGCAGAAGTATCCCCATTGACTTCTGCTTACATTTTAGTCTCTGAAAGCGTGACCATATAAAAGGTTAAGTAATGAAACCAGTTTCTTTTTTTTTTTTTTTTGAATATGTTGGGTTATGTTTTAGAAGGATACTGAACTAATGTCTTTGCTGTTGTAAAATATTAAGCAAAAAATATATGACACTATTTGCCATCTAAGAGTGCAAATTTAAATGAAAACAGAGTTCACATATTGCTTTTACATTCTATCTGCCAGTCAAGTTGAGACTTTATGATGAATGGCAAAGCAATTTTCAATCATGTATGGTATATCGTGTAGGTCAAATTCTTTTATGTAAATCTCTTTCACTTGGGTGTTTAAATTGCAATAAAAATGTAATGATAAAAAGTGTGGCTTTTATTTCTCCTCTTTCTCTAATTTATTCTGAGTTTGGAGAACCAGTGTTTTATTGAGCATGACACCTAAAAGGGGCATTGTTTTTAAAAGGTGTTAAAACAAGAGTCACATATGTTTTGGATAATGGAAATATTACAGGAGGCTTCCCCACACAACCTTTCTTTCCTGTACGCTGGGGCTCATGGAGCTGTTTCTGTAGGTTAGCTTGAGTTCATCTGAATTCTGCAGCTCACCAGATGAGGGTGGCTTACCTGATGGCTAACAGCAGCATGGTCCGTTTCCTATTGTTATGTCGGTTTTCACTGCTGTTTTAATGTGGCAGGTTCCCTGTGTTAGGAATATGCTGAAATTTCTTGGTGCTAAATTGTGTCTAAAATTAAACAGTAACCTGTTTCTCACAACCTTATAAAAAAAAAAAAAAAGTAATAAAAAATCACTGTTTTCAGAGCTTACCTAACAAGAGGTGCTTTCCTGAGTCAGAATTCAGTTTGCATGTCAGGATTTCACTTTGTAGCGAACAATCTAAGAAAAAGGATACTCAGCTGATCTCCCTTCAATATGTAGATGAATGCACAGCCTCTGAAACACTCAGCCTTTTTGCCCGCCTCATTATTTGCTTTTGAAGTGAAGAAGAAAGACGACATGTACCTCTGAGAGCTAGGGTGTTTCTTAGCAGCAAGATTCAGTTTCATGTGTGATGTGGGTTAGATCCCAAACATTGAATAATATGACACATACTATGCTGTTGTACAAACTGTGAATAGTAAGCATTCTAGAAATCCACACAGGGAATACCATGTACTTTGAGGCACATTCTGAATTCAGGAACATAACTTCAGCTCAAAGGACAATTTAAACACCACTCACATGAAATGCATTTGTCTGTATCTTCAGCTCTATCACTATAATTCCTCACAAATAGAAGGAGATAAGCTGGTTTATGCCAACCGAGAGTAAATGTTGGGTTTTTGTTGTGTCAGAAATATGACTTCTCCAGGAACTTTTGTAACTTGTTTGTACCTATATTTGTACCATAGAGCTAAAAAACTACAGGCTGGAAGGAGTAGAGCTGGGCAGGAATTAATGTTTCTGTTCTCATGTACTAAGAGATATTTAAGTTCTTTCATGTCCTTAACCAAAAGTAAAAGTAGAAAAAAGGAGCCATAAAATGAAAGCAAACTGAACCCAAACAAATCTTTAGTTTAGAGATTAAGTCAACTTTTTTCAGTATGTCTTTGAATTTCAACATTAAAAGAAAATTGATCTGATAATGAAATAAAAAAAAACATTTCTAAACAGCAACTTAGAATATGTCTTTCATTTTCCATACAATTTGAGGCAACACAATGAAATCTACTCTTTCATTCTTATTTTATTTTTGACAAATCAAACTTGTCAATAAAAGTTTTTATATTTTGTACAGGTTCCCATATTTTTTGTCTCCCAGCCCTCCCCCTCTTACAGACAATGTAATGAAGGTTGGTTTTAAATAATTTTTCCACATGTGATGCTATTTATTTCCTGGCACAAGATATTGCCATACACTAATGTTGTCAGTGATATCACTATATTGGATAACATTGGTGACATTAATTTGTCTTGCCTTTTTCTGAAAGCTTATATGAGTTCTTTGTTTTGGTCCAGAAAAACGACTAACAGCAAACAGAACTCAGTGACTGTTTTGAATTTTGAAGATTAAGGAAATCTATTCCCTTGTGTTATTTAGAAGCTTGTCAGGGATTATGCAAGGACATTTTCAC
>JAVHNF010099647.1:7264-20056 GCA_034783455.1 Micropsitta finschii | reverse complement strand
AAGGGTGCTCAGGGATTGGAACAGACTGACCAGGGCAGTGGTGGAATCACTGTCCCTGGAAGTGTTCAAAAACTGTGTAGATGAGGTCCTCAGTGACACAGTTTAGTTGTGGACTTGCAGCCCTGGGGTAATGGTTGGACTTGATGATTTTAAAGGTCTCTTCCGACCTAAACGATTCTGTGACTTTGCTCATCTTTTAAATAAGTATTTTTACTATACAGGGGTGTATAAGAAACCGCTCACTGGGGGATATTTTTCTTCCAATCCTCCTTGTATTGTCTGCTGCCAAAATCACAATATGACATCAGTAATGGTGGCCGAAAATCTGTTTTTATACTTTAAACACCCGACATTTGTCCCAAGCCTTAGAATAGGGGCCGGGGGGGCAAGAGGCCACACTGGTAACACTGTAAAAGCAACACCGCGGATAAATTCCTTGTAAACACTTGAGAGCTGGGGAGCGGCAAGAGGAGGCGCTGATCACCGCCGAACCTCGCAGCGCCGTCCGCAGGGCAGCGGCGCCGAGCGGGGGGCAGCCCCGGCCCTGGCGAAGGGGAGCGCAGGTGGACGCCGTGGCCAGCAGGTGGCGCGCCGCTGCCGCCGCCGGGGCTCGAAGCCGCGGGGCTGCAGTCGGCGCGCTGCTGAGTCAGGGCAGGAGCGGCCCCGGCCCCGGCTATTTATAGTCCCTCCATGTGACCGGGGGCCGCTCACTTTTTCCACTGGCCCGGTTAAAACTACACGATTCACTCTTCCAGGGAAGCCTGGGGAGGAAATGCGGGATACGGGCTTTGAGGCGAGCCCCACTTCCGCGGGCTCTTCCCTGCCCTCCTGCGCTGGGGTTCTTCCGTTCCTGCTCCGAGCGCAGGCAGGGAACCATCCCATCTTTCTGCTCCCAGCTTACCTGGAGCAGGGCCAGCGCTGCTTAATATAGACCGAGCACTGGTAAAAATCTTCTGCCTGTGCAGAGCTGTTGTCAATTTTCTTTTCCAAACAGAAGGATGCAGTGTGAAGCAGCGAGCTTCCCGACTGACACACAGGCTTTGGGGACAGGGTTTTAGAGTTCTGGCACGTACCAAAACCAGGCTGAAACTTCTACTGTAAAACAGTGCCACGTAATAGCATTTTCTCAAACCTGCTCTCCATTTATAATCACTTATGAATAAAAATTACCATAGCAGTAGGTGCAATCATATGCTCAAGCAATGCTGGTGTACTTGCATAGTACCAGGGCTGGCTTGGGCATATGCTGAATGCGTAGACAAAAAGTCAATGCAAAAGAGAGGATGCACAAAATGGCAGAACATACACAAGTGAAGACAAACAGAGGCTTGACTGGAAAATTTATCTTTTTATGTCTTTTATTTTGTTGGTTTTTTTAACATGCCTACACACTTTCTATGAAACTTGCATCAAACGTACTTATACCTGAGCTGTTTTGCCCTCACACTGCTCACTGAAAACATGTAATTGGCTTTAAGATGTGAATCACAAAACCATAAATATCATGATACCTAAACCAGTGTAATTATAAATACAGGGTACAGCTAAGTGTATTGGCTCCTAATACAAGATTCACAGCATTCTGAGCATTCCTGAAAAACAAGGTAAGTTACGTTCTAAAAATACCTCAAGAACAGATATTTTCTACCAATACATCATCGGAGTCTGATGTCTTTCTGAAAAGAATATGGACTCACACTATGTAAAAGGAAAACCACGCCATTTCATCTCAGGAAAAAGGAAACTTACCTCCACTCCGCCTTGTTATGCAGGAATGAGTTACACTGGTCTGGAAGGTTACTGTCATTTGACATAGATTCCAGGATTGAAATGATCTGCTTGAATGATGGCCTTTTCTGAAGAAAAAAAACAAACCCACAGCATTTGTATTCATACACTACTACTGTGCAAAATTATTTGCAGGATTTTTTTCAATTAAAAGACTAGCAGTTAACAGAAACTGGGATGCTGCTTTCTGACCACCACGTCCTGTAAGAGGACTCTGAATCTGTAAACTTTCTTTCTTTCTTTTTGTTCTTCCCATTGAAGAAAAGGTTTGTTAGGTAAGAGTCACTTAAACTAGTAGGACTCAAGCCTTAGCTCAGTCTCCCATATCTACCATTAAACTTTTTGGTATTCCATAAGAGCATTAAACAACATTAGTAAGCAAATATAACCATCCAGATTCCTGATTCTAAAGTTTCCCTCAAGCTAAGAAGGAAAATACTGCCAAAAAGAGAAGGCTGGACCCATCAGCAACTGGTAATTAGACAGATGTCCTTTTACAGGTAGTAACCCACACTCTTTAATATGGGAACAAGTATTTAGCTGCCCATCAAAAACAGGTTTCTGGCCACGTTCCCCTCTTACAGATGATGACAGACTTTCCAGAAAACATCTCACTTGGCCACCTCAGGAGCAGACAGGGAAGAAGTGAAGGTTGAGGTCAGACAAGGATGTCTTGCCTGGCAGCTGAGCTCACATCAGCAGTGCCTGTGCTCTTCTGTTCTGGGCTCAGTGACTTAACTGATGGATGCTCTCCATCCAGTATTCACTGTGCTCACTGGTCATGGACAGTGCCTAAAACTTCTCTGTATTTTCTACTTTCCCCTTAGTCCCAAAGGGAAGCTATGAAATAGGGTAATAAGTGAAAACTGAAAAAGCCAGTTAAATGTGTTTCTTGGAAGAGCACTGACTCTGTTAGTCTGTTTGACAGACCTCAGACAAGGTTGAGACAAAAGGTTGAAACAAAACGTAGATACATAATAAGGGGATGATGCACATTCTCTCTCTATCCCACCAGTAATTATACCATTTCTGCTAAAATTACAGATGCCGCAATTAAAACGTGCATTTTAATTTGGAAGCACAAAAACAATTAGGAACAATGCTGAGGTGTCTCTCCCTGGAAGATCCAAGTGATTTCCACATTATAAAAGAAAGACAATTTCTTTATTTTAAATGTCAAACAGCATGAAAATGTGTCAAATGCATAACAAAAAAAAAGACAAGCTCTCTTATACTGTAATGCTGTGCTGTTCGGCTGTAACTGGCGGCTTTGTCTGTCATTTCTGGTCCATCTCCATGACTTGAGGCAACAGGCAGCTGGATAAGCTATGCAGATTTTCTTCACACAGACAGTGCTTGCCCCAGCCACCATGTGCTTACGCAATTTGGCCCCCAGCCCAGTGTCCATGGACTGGCAACCTGGGTGCACCGAGCGGCAGGTGCCTATTCAGCAGCTTTGCACTTGTCGATAGTCTCAATGTGGAAACCTGCATTTAGGGGGGCACTGAGGGAGGCAGCAGTCTTTTCCCTACATGCATGATGCCACCAAACCTGCTACAGCTGAGAAACATGTTCTGAAAGAGCACCAACCTCCCTGGTCAGGGACTGTGCCACGCCAGGGGTACAGACCTCAAAATCCATCCCCGGCACCAACCAGGACAGAAAAACCTGGTGCAGTTTACTGGCAGGAGAACCTTCCAACAGCCTTTCTTGTTGCTACAGATGCATCTCCTGTAACCACCCCAGTGGGTGCAAACTGTTGAGAGGATTTCAAGACCATTCCGGATGATGAGGAGGGTGCCAGATTAGAGACAGTGGTTCCCCACCAGTACACCAGGGTACTGCTGCTGCTATGTACTCTCCAACAGACTGGCAGGTGGGTAATGTGCCTGTAATAAAGTAACTCTACTTTCAGTAAGAGATTAAGGGCAAACATCCCTATGCTGCATTAATTACAATGCTTTATGGCTTATTTAGACTCTTATAAAACACTTCCATGAGTTTTGCTTGCTCCTTCTTTCTTGTGGGTGTACTGGAAAGGATAGGGCAGGGCCGACCCTAAGTGAGTACAGTCAACACTACTGAGTCTTGTCTGGAGTAACTGGAGTGGAGACACTGACAGAAATCAGGGTTTTACTAGGCACAGGTGAAAGCACCAACTGACCTGGGAGACACAGCAGCACAAACCCTTTGGGTCCTACACTACAGGCAAAGGAACTGTTGAGTTGTGCACCTTGAGCTGGAACAAAGCTGTCACGCTGTACTGACAAAGCCTGTACATCTCCAGCTGTGCAATTTCTGTGAACAGCCATCAGCTACCCTGCCAGCTTTGTAGCTGCCAGATTTACAGGTACCAGCCAGATTTACAGGTACCAGCTTTCCCTGGAGGCAAAGCTGACAGGAAGACACAAACAAGCCAGCTCTGCCATGTGGGTTTTGTTAGTTTCTTGCCCCTAGGCAAGGATAACTTCAGATTTAATAAATGCACGCTAAGCGCAGTCTGACAGCTTGGTTAAAACTGGCAAGAAGTGACTGCTGAAACTGGGAGCCCGAGCTGAGGAGCTTTTTTTGACAAAAGTCTTATTTTTGGTGGGTGAGTGCCTAGCACCTTCTAGAAAGTCAGGCATCTCAAGTCAGTCGTTATGAGAGATGCTTAAAATATCGAGGCATGAGTTGCCTTTGGAAACTGTTTCCCTTTATAACTGTGATGTCTCATACAAAAGTCTTCAAAATATATGTCCCTCTAGAAATAATTCTGGCTAATGTTTTCAGCTGTTTCCTTCCACTCTGCACAAAACCAGGATATTTAATCCATATGGCTTTGCTTCCTTGCTGCCTTCCTTGCTTCCAGGTTTCTGACTTCCATTAAAAGATTCAGTAATTTATAAACATTTTTGATGTTAAAGTGGGGATAAACTGAGCGAACAGATGAAATGAGAAAGAACCGCTCACCTGTGTTTCAAAAGCAAGTATCCCCAGCAAACAAAGGCACCAGTGATGATGTTTGCACAATTATCTAGTACCCAAGCAAAAGCAGCTTGTTTGGTAGGGATTTTAACATGTGGAGGTAGTTATTTGAGACACTCAGTTACCACAGAGATTGTTATTTCATAATTACTGACTTAAAATAATTAGTGATTAACATTTTAGTAAAATGCTTTGAACACACTATGTACTGTTTCGTTCAACTAGCAGAGTTTAAACTGGATAAAGACTACTATTACAAATACCATGCTGAGCAATGCACCATGGACACTTTTTGCCACATATGAAGAAATTCTTAAGAATTCAAAGCAAAGTTAATAATAACTCTGTCCATTCCCATGAGGAAGTTACAGTGTAAGCAGTGCTGCTCTGCAGCAGCTCTTAAATAAAGTGCATTCCTTAGCCCTACAGTAAATGCACATCCCTCCTTTCTCAGAGGTAATCCACTAAAGATTCTTCATGCTTTCTGTGGGCTAAAAGTGTGCACCTTAGCGATTGCTTTAGAGCAGTTGAGATCCTTAAGTTCACCCCTCCTTGACCTTCAGTAACTTATTCATGCATCGACTATCTGATTTTCTAAAGCTAATCCTAGCAAAAAGGAAGCGTTGCACAGAGCAGTATTTTAGAGGAGTGTGCTCCATCTTTTGGCTCAAGCAGGCCACACAGCCTTTATCAAGGCACTCTGAGAGCTGCAAGTAGCAATCCTTTCCCAACGTGTGACAGAGTAAGTCAGTCACATGCCTAAACTGTGACCAGAGATTACTCCATTTCAGTCATGTGAATAAAGCATTTATAATTGCTTAACAGAAGAGAAGCTGCATGAAAAAGTAGCAAAGAGCAAACTGTCAGGAAAACCCACATAACACGAGATTCACTCTCTGCACACATCAGAGACTCCTTTGGGAACAGTGCTCTCAGGCACCAGCCTGCACCCAGGTGAATTATTCGGGCAGACAGAATTCAGCCTGCTGGTTGGGCATCTTTCTTCTACAAAACACAGATCCCTCCCTCTCCCTGAAAAACAGGAACAGCCTTCTGGACATGTATATATGTGGCTAGAGCAAGGCAGAGGGCGAGCGGAGCTAGTATGTGCTGCAATTACAGAAAAGAAGCTCAAATAATTCTTACTCTGCAGTATTTGTTACTGATGCTGATGCTTGGGAGTACTTATTAAAGATATGTAGTTGCCACAGGAAAGTGCTTTTCAGTAATTACTGGCCTAGAACTTACACAGCCTATTTGTATATTCAAAGACCCAAAGCATTTTTCTCCTCTCCCTTTTGAGGAGAGATTAAAGATGGAGATAATAAGAGAATGGCATTTAAATGGGTATTCACACAGAAGACACATGTTGATGATGGATCTCAGCCTTCTATATCCATTCTGTAGGAAAGCAACACCTCACTTAAAAGCAAAGAAATTTAAAAGAGACAAAGAGGGGAAATTTCCTTTCTCATGTTATTGTTCTATGGCTACTCTCTGGTGGTAACAAGTTCTAGCTCTAGAGCATCTCAGGGCTATAATCTGTCTTGGGATAATCTTGGTCTCTCTGAAGTAGCAGCTAACTTTCTCCTGAGTTTAAAGCAATGAAGTTCTTCCTGGTGCCCTGACTTGAGAAAAAAAAGCGTAATTTTCTTTCCTTAACTATCCTTTGCCCTCTCAAATACCTTCATAGGCAAAGAAAATAGATGCTAATCCTTGTTAATACAGCTACGATGCCCACAGGCTCTTTCCAGACATTTCTATATACACCAGGATGGAAGCAGAGTCCATTTAAAGAAGGTAACTCCTATAATCTACAAAAGCTCCTACTAAATACGCTCTTTAATTTCCCTTTCAGTTTATTCTTGCAGGGGCAGATTAATAGTGACAGTGGTTTGGCTCTTTAACTTGTATTTTTACTGTGTTTTCACAGTTAACCAGTGTATTACAGTACTTCTATCATTATATTATTACAGTATAATCATTATAAAGCACATCATTCAAATGGAAAAGATTAGGAAAGGTTTAATGTTAATTTAGACTGCTCTTCCTACCCACATTTTATGGATTAACTTTATATGTTTTCAAGACAAGGAAGGCATCAAAATTGGACCTTGAAATATGTGATGCTGACATACATCCAAGAAAGACTATTGAAAGAAAATAGAAAAGAACAATTTTTCTCTTGCTCCAAAATGATTACATCCTTGCTACCTCACCTCTTTACTATCATTGTCTTTAGTTGCCAGGTAAGTTAACAGTAGCACAGCTAACTCTTGATTAAAAGAGAGAGACATTTAGGTATAAATATGTAAGCCCATTTAAAAAAAAAAGGACATTCTCAACTATCTTTGTGAAGAAATGTGTCTATCAGCGTGCATCAATGGTCAGTCAGAGCTGTCCCCCAAGGAAACACTAACACACCTACCAAAACAAGGAGGGGGGTGGGAGTGGTGGTGGTATGAAAATCAAACACACATTAAATTACCTTTGAATCAGCATCCCAACATTGGTGCATCAGTTCTGCAAAACTTCTGGGACAACTGCTTGGAATGGTTAATCTCTAATGGAAAGAGAATGTACCAGTTACTGGAAGCATTTCACTTTAAGCTGCTACTAAAAGATTTCCTGTAAAAGCAATGGGATTAGAAGTAGTAAATCACTCTTTTTTTAACACAACATAAAACCTGAGGATTGAACTAACACTAGCAAGATACACAATTAAATGACCTATGAGGAAGGAAAGGAACAAATGCACAAATGTTGTTCCTTAAGAAAGCTTGGAGACAAGGAAGTAAAAACGAGGCAAACAGCTTTTAATACTGAAACATAATAGTTTGTGCAGGTTACTGCAGGCTATTCCAAGATGCTTGTCAAGATACGTATAATGCATAGCCTCCATTAATTCCTTTCTCCCACACAGATGATCCAGCTGTACAATACTATAATCACTTCTGATATAACAAATGGCTGAAATATATATTAAAGTACCGGAGTTATGAAGAGTTAAGTAAAGCTCTACATGACACAAGAGACTTCATGGGCCTGTGGTCAGAAGGATTAATGAGGACATGCAGATCTCAAAAAGCACTCAGAGAGCACAGTGAACTCATATAAATACTTCATAATGACTGAAGACAAGGAGTTGCTGGTTATAGCCAGAACCACTGACTACAGAGAATTAGTTTGAAGTTTGTTTGGTTTGCTTTGCTGCAAGTTTTAAACCATGAAAAGATTCCCTCAGATGATCTTGGAGGACTTTTAGTTTAAAGGCTCTGCCTCCAGACTGGAAAGCCTAAAAGCAAATCCTTTCCCATACACACACACATGGATACTGAAGCCTCTGCAGTTGATTTAAATGTACATCCCAACAATACTACACATATAAGGAGATGCCTCTGCTCTCGCTACGGCAGTTAAATGACTTCAGATGTTCATACTAAATTAAAAAATTACATTGATGAGAAACAGTTCCTCAGTGAAAGCGAGGCCAAATATAAGAGGGGTCAAGCTGGAAAAAAGGCTTCTTGTCCTGTAACAGGTGAGAACCAGGTATTACACTTGTGTTCAGACCAGCCTGCCAGGAAGACCCCTTGATCTGTCATACTGCTGCCATTTCAGAAGCAATGCAGAGCAAGTTGTGGCAAACTGTACCATTATATTACTGCAACTTGACCTGCAAAGCCTTACAAGCCACAGCAGCCAAAGTAAGAGTTAACAAATTCTGCTGCACAAGCATTTGAACACCATGAAAACATGAGATACAGAGCCAGGACACTGCAGGAGTATGATTATTACAATAATCTAATACCTTAAGGTGCAAAGCTTTATGTACAAGAAATATACAGAAATTTGTGCAATGCATAAACAAATTGTACTGGTGCTTGACCTCTGGTTAAGTCATCAGCCTAAAAATACACAGGGTAGTCTTGCTACAGTGTTGTAACCCTCACTGTTCCAGGAGGTGGAAAATCAGTTGCAGTCACCATTTATGTGTGTCTCACTTGTGCAGAATGTTATCTGTCATGTAATATAGAGGTAGCAGGTTCCAAAAGTGTCATCTTGTAATAAAGATGACGTTTCTCAGTAGTAATTTATTATGAGATCACGCCTAGCATAATCTGAACTCTCATGTTTCTTTTCTGGATTAAATATATAATTATATAGAAACTCTACCAGAATAAAAATAATACTCTGAATTTATGCAGAGAGTCAAAAAAGACCCATACAGAATAATTAAAATCCACTTCATTTGTTGGGCTGAGGCTTTGCAAAGGGGGATTTTTTACCCTATTCAATTACGGTTTGGCCTCAGTCCCACACTGATTTTAACAAGAGACTTGCAGTGCAAAAAAATTAAGGACTGGCTCAGCAGTGATTGAAATCTGGTGTGCACTGGAACCATGCAACCTTACCAATGTCAACAGATTGAACTGAGAGCAGAACATGACCCTCACACTAGCTTTGGGACATAGAAACTGAAGGAGAGTAGCAAAAGATGACTTTTACAAGGCTTATGCTTGGCATGTTCCCTAAGTCATGGCCAGAAAAAAACCAAAACAACTATGTAAGCCTTAATGCCCTCTAAGCTCCCTGGCACCCTTCCAAAGAAGATGGTAGCAAGAGGCCAGTGGTACCTGGCAGACATAAGGCTGTCTCTGAAAATGTCACCCCTTAGGTTTCTTCAGCCATGAGTAAAATAGCTGTCATGTCCACATTTTGTTCATATTGTATTTTACATAGTTGATCCAGAAGACTGTAGAGAAATGTGTACTGTATCCTCTGACATCTTTCAGAGTATGACTACACCTCTTTATAACGTTCCCAATGCTACCCTGCACTCCTTACATAAAACTGCCCATGGTAAGCATAGGAAATAAATACTGTTGATGGAAGGCTTTATGGTTCTTCCTTCAAAATGAGGTATAAGCCTTTTCCTAAACTAGGAGAAAGAGCCTTTTTGTGCCTCCTGCTCTGATAAACGCTGTAGAAGACCACATTCATAGTCCTCATGCTGTTGGCATAGCCCTTCCAACTAATCAGTACATCACAGTATCACACACTGGAATTAACTGAGTCCTCCAATAGAAGAAAAAACAGAGGGGGGGGTGAAAAAAAAACAATAAAAAATATTAAACTAAGAGGAGGAAACCTAACTCTTCTGTTTAACTCTGAAACATTTTTGAGAAACAGTTTATGTAGAATAATAGGAATCTGTATTGTACAGCCACTGCCTCACCATTGTAATGTTTCCCAAGCTTCCGCTGTGTCTAGATAGAGGAGGTTTCATCTTTGTGGAGGATTTCCATGCTTGTCTGTGTGTGGTACAGTCACAACTTTAAATGTTTTTTAAATGTAGTTACTGTCTTTGATATCAAGGGACTATGTGTTCAGATATAGGCTCACATGTCCAACTAACTGAAAGCCTCAATTTGTGAGAAGAAGAAAAGCGAGGCTGGGGACACTGTACAAACGGTGTTTACACCACTGAAGTGCTTTTGAAATGGAAAGACTCTGCATGAGGAGGCTTGCAGCTATGCCACAGCCTTGCCGATACCAGTGAGGAGCTCATCTTCAATGTAGTGTTGAACGTAGGTGGCAAAACTGTAATTTCTCTCTTTTTTTAAAACTATTTTTTCTTCTTTTATTTTTGAAATTTTCATCTAAGCGGCAGTTTCTTGTACTATAGTGACTCCTGCTGGGAGAGTTAAGTTGAAGTAGCTGAAGGTCTCTTACAGATATATCAACTCCCGGCCAGTAAAAAGATGTCCTAAACGCAGGAGATGGAGTTAAACTGTTCCCCTACCTTGGACGCAATGGCTTCTTTCATCACTAAGAACAAACCCCTAGGTTTTACAATTGAGACTGAGAAACTAGTACAGTACTTGTACAATTTTTGATCTACAGCATCACGACGTGAAGCTGCAACAATTAGATGTAAAGGGTCCATTCATGAGGAATAACATCACTTTGACCC
The DNA here is from genome assembly GCA_034783455.1 of Micropsitta finschii. Classification (NCBI taxonomy): domain Eukaryota; kingdom Metazoa; phylum Chordata; class Aves; order Psittaciformes; family Psittacidae; genus Micropsitta; species Micropsitta finschii. The sequence continues at coordinate 9,324 of JAVHNF010099647.1, read as the reverse complement.
TTTGTGTTAGCTCCTACTGCTAATCTTTCCATACGCGTGAACTTACTTTCAATTTGAAGAAGATGAAAAAGTCTTTTGCAAAACCCCAATACTGTTTTCTGATCTATGTACCTGAATGTAGAAACGTAGTCTTACCTCGTTTTTTTCCACTACAAGCCAAGCTACTTGTAATCCTTCCAAGCCTTTAAAGGGGACCTCCCTTGTTAGCATCTCCCAGAGAACCTGGAACAGAAAAAAAGAAAAGAATTTTTATTTCTGTACTTTGTATTTTAAATACATTATTAAACCTTGATACAGCACTATTCTGTATCCAATTATCAGGCAACCGGTTTCCATTTGCAGGAACTTGGGCCAGTGTTTGTGTGCAAGATCCTTTCACTAAATTAATTTGAACGTTTCTGCTTTTTCCTCCACAGAAAAAATGAGATGAAAAACTGGGTTGTGTGGGGTGTAATGCCTGCAATTTTGTGAGCCATGGAAAATGCTTTTTACTTTCTTTGTATGCTATTAAGTTCACATGTGGCTGTTGAAGCTTGGGAAGACAATGAATTCCTCCTCTCCTTCTCAGCCCCAGCTAGACACATCTTTGCTTTGCAGTCATTTTGCATTTAAAAATATTTCTGTATGATTGCAACTAGCGTTTCTCAGTAGTCAGAATATGATCCAAAAGGTATTCGGCTCCTATGATATGCATATGAAAACATTAAATATAATTTTCTGAGCAAAATTATAATTGCTTATCACAAAGTATGTGATTATGTTAACCTCACCGTATAGGAAATTACTCTGTTCTCCTCAGTATCTTACAAACATGCTGTCCTTAAATAGGGAATGCTCTCCTATTTCACATGCCTTTAGCATTTTGGTAGCACAGTATCCAAGAATCTAAGCTACTCTGCAGAAAAGAGTTTGGCATCACCCAAAAGGCTTCAAGTCAATGAATCCAACTTGGTTTTCTGCCATTGGGACTACATACTGGAGTTTAACCAAATTAACAGGCACTTTGTACCTTCACTTGAATGTGTCTTTATTTTTATCTCCCCCTTTATTTTGTTTTTAATCAGAAGCTTTCTATACTTATCATTACAAATACCTACATACAGACTTTTTCTTCTGCTCATATACTAAGCATAACACCAAAAAGGACATTATTTATGACATTATTTATGTAGGATCTCACCAATTGCATTACGATTCTTATACAAGCCTCTATATCCAAGTCTCTATATCCTCACTATTTGGGCTAGTACCAAGCTTATTCCAGGTACATCATATTGAATGGATTCTGACCAGCTATGAAAGAAAATGCAAGAATATTGGCAGATGCAGCTCAAGCAGAAAAAAATGCAGAGTTGGGTGTTTAATCAAATGAACAGGGTACTACATGAGTAGATCTATTTGACTAATTCTGCTTGAGCCAAAAGACTGATTAGTAAAAGTATCTTGGCAACATAAGTAAAAGGTCAGTTCTCCTGAGAATAAGACAAATATGAGGAAAGCTATCATAGAGGTATTCAACTATCCTGCTTGTCTCAGTTCATTCATTTTAGAAGGGAATAAGGCATCTCAATTTGTAATGCCAGTTATCACCTCTCTACCGGTAGAGAAGGAAATTTAACTGCACAAGAAGGAAATAGTTCAGCCGTTCCATGTACTTCAGACAAAAAAACAGTGTACAAAACAGCCAGTTTAAAACAAAAGCCTCTGGACCAAACCTAACTTAAGAGTTTAGCAGCGTTGCTTCTCATCTGTGTGGCTGTACCATGAAACTACAGAGAAGAAACTCAAGTTTGCACATCAGATAGAGCAGTATCTAAATACATCTTCAAGTAAAGAACATAATGAAATATGAGTTAAATGTCTCCAAAAGCCTTCAGCTGGAAAACTCTGCTGGTCTGTCATCTCTCTTTCAGAAGACTGTAAATATTAAGGGTTGTCTTGTTTCATTAATGCACACAAGTTTGTGCAGAACATTTTGCCTTGAATTCACAGAATCACAGAATCCCAAGGGTTGGAAGGGACCTCAAAAGATCATCTAGTCCAACCCCCCTGCAAGAGCA
>JAVHNF010099611.1:0-11126 GCA_034783455.1 Micropsitta finschii | reverse complement strand
CCCTGCTCCTTACTTGCACCAGCTCTAATGAGTAGAAGTCATCCAATATACAGAATGAGACAGGAGATCTACATGTGCTTAAAAGTGAAACTTGGAAGATGCAGATTTTCTCTATAATAATGTGCAGATTTTTCTCTATACACACGTTCAATATGTGTAATGGTCACAAAAGGGGTTAACTTTTATCTGACTCCTTGTAGACTGCTGTTGTACTGTAGGGATGTATACTGAGAAGTAAAGGGTTTGTAACACAGCAGATGGGATCTCTTTGCTATGTAGAAAATGATATTCTCTTCTCCCTATTTCCCTCTATTTTAACTTCTGTAGATCCCTTAAGAATTAGATCCTGCTAAATGAGAACTGTAATTTGTATCTGTTAGTACTTGGAGCAGTGCTTAGGCTTAAATGCCGTTAGTACTGGAGCTCCTGTATACTAATTAGGAATGAAATAGTTAATTGTTGTCTGAATGGAATTGCTTGTACTGTTTACCCTCATGTGGAAATTTGACCCTCTTGTGTGTAGGAAATAAGGGAGACAAGAAAACGTCATGAACATCGCTTGGTTGAGGTGGACACAAGTCGCCAACAGGAGTATGAATCCAAAATGACTCAGGCCCTGGAGGATCTGCGAAATCAGCATGATGAACAAGTCAAACTGTACAAAATGGAGCTTGAGCAGACCTATCAGGCCAAGGTAACTCCTGCTACCCACAGGCTGCCAGGATGTCCAGTTGCTGAGATGAAACCATTTCCATCAGTGCTACTGTCTTTAAGGAGACAAGTAATTATAATTGGAAGAAGCTTTGTCCCATTGTTCTAATGCCTCCTCTGGTGCTTTTGCACAGATGCATTCTCAAGGGGGGTTAATAGGCAGGAATAGCTTTAGCCAAGAAAGGCCTCGTTGTGAGACAAAGCATGGAAGTGTTGGTCACTGCAAAGGACACAGTGGGAATAGTGAATGTCATACAATGGCCAATGAGAGAATTTTTCCTGCTGTAAGGGCTTTTGATGTCAGTAGTCCAGTTCTTCCTACAAAAGGATATTCTTAGGTTATCTAAATCAATGCAAGTGGTTTGTCTAAACCTTGCCTTACAGCTGGAGAATGCCAAACTGTCTTCTGATCAAAATGACAAAGCTGCTGGTGCAGCTCGAGAGGAGTTGAAGGAGGCTCGCATGAGAATAGAAACTCTCAGCTACCAGCTTTCTGGCCTTCAGAAACAGGTAAGGGGACTGAATTTGCTTTCTCCTCTATTACAGAGCACTGTGTTGTTTGGATACATGAACTTCTGTCCCTTAATACTTCCTGAATTTTATGGAGCAAAATCATAGAATGGTTTGGGTTGGAAAGGACTTCCATCCACTTGAAGATCATCCACTTCCAACCCCCTGCCTCACAGTAGACCAGGTTGCCCAAGGCTCTGTCCAACTTGGCCTTGAACACTGCCAGGAATGGAGCATTTGCCACTTCTTTGGGCAGTCTGTGCCAGTGCCTCACCACCCTCACAGAGAAGAACATTTGCCTTACATCCAACCTGAACTTTCAGTTTAAACCCATCACCCCTTGACCTGTCACTACAGTCCCTGATGAAGAGCCCCTCTCCAGCATCCTTGTAGGCCTCTTTCAGTCACTGGAAGCTACTCTGAGGTCTCTATGCAGCTTCTCTTCTCCAGGCTGAACAGCTCCAGCTTTCTTAGCCTGTATTCATATGGGAGGTGCTCCAGCCCCCAATCATCCTCGTGTCCTCTGGACTTGCTCCAAAAGCTCCATGTCCTTCTTGCATTGAGGGCACCAGAACTGCACACAGTGCTCCAAGCGGGGTCTCATTTTATGTTCATCTGGGAGGGAGCTGAAATTTTGCCTTGTTTCCTGTACCCACATAGATACCAAGTGGGTTTTCCTTTGCTGTCTTCCCAGGCCAGTGCAGCAGAAGATCGTATTCGTGAACTGGAGGAAATGATGGCTGGTGAGCGGGAGAAGTTTAGGAAGATGCTAGATGCAAAGGAGAGGGAAATGACAGACATGAGGGACCAGATGCAGCAGCAGCTTACAGAGTACCAGGAGCTGCTTGATGTTAAATTAGCACTGGACATGGAGATCAGCGCTTACCGCAAGCTCCTGGAAGGAGAAGAGGAAAGGTATGTACAGATTCCATGTTCTTTTCTTAGGACTCACAGGAGTTACTTTCATTTCTTATGCTTTTGGTTTCACTGAAGTCATATTGGCTTCACGTTACAATGTGTTTCATGGAACACTTACATAAAGCACATGCAGGTGTTCTCCTCTGAACACTGTATTTTGGTTTTTATAATGCTCTCAGAGTACAGTGCAATATGTCATTCCATGCTTGACACTCACAGAAGCACAGAATGGTTTAGGTTGTATGTTAGGTTAAAGCCATTCTGCCTTGTCCTGTCCCTACAGGCCCTTGTCCAAAGCCCCTCTTCAGGTTTCTTGTAGCCCCTTTAGGCACTGGGAGCTGCACTAAGGTCTCCCCTTAAGGAGCCTTCTCCAGGCTGAGCAACCCCCCAGATCTCTCAAAAGCAGAGCAGACATTCATCTTGTCTTTTTATTCAGGTGCCTATACTTCCAAGTGTTTAAATCATGTGGCCCAAGAACAGTGTGTTTTGTAGTAGATATACTGGAGGGGAGGGTCAAGTGATCCATCTTGCTCTCATTAGCACTGCTTTCCATGTCACATTATCATGCTACCAGGCAATTTCTCAGGGATGGATAACCACGTCCTGCCCTTACCCTGCTCCTTGTATTTAGCCCTCCTGACACACACAGTGAGGCTACTTTATGCTTTGCTGCTTTGCATATTACAGCCTGGTTCCTGAGTATATTGTGGCATTCCTGCTTGGTGTGCAGTCACCTGGATGAGTTAACTAAAATTCCTGCTTCCTTGTGTTAAGGTTGAAGCTCTCTCCAAGTCCCTCCTCCCGTGTGACAGTCTCTCGGGCTACCTCCAGCAGCAGCAGTAGCAGCACTTCACTTGTTCGCTCTTCCCGAGGAAAGAGAAAACGGCTTGAGGCAGAGGAGCTTTCAGGCAGTGGAACCAGTGGGATTGGCACTGGAAGCATCAGCGGCAGTAGCAGCAGCAGTAGCTTCCAAATGTCCCAGCAAGCTTCAGCTACAGGAAGTATCAGCATAGAAGAGATAGACCTGGAGGGCAAATATGTTCAACTGAAGAACAACTCAGAGAAGGTGAGTGTCAGCAAAACTCCTGGAGACCAAGGAGGAGCTGAATTGAAATGGCACAGCCTTTTGTAGCGTAAGTAGGTGGAGTCACTTGGAGAGCAGGAGCCGCATCCCAAGGTGCAGCATCCTGCGGTAATTAACAGGGACAGGAGTCCAAGTTGAACTTTACAATGGACTAATATGTGTGGTGTTTGCTGCAGGAAGAGAACAACATAGTTTGTGGCCCAAATGTCCCTGTGCTGGTACCTTGCTCATGTGAATAGCCTTGCTGGCTCTGGCAGAATGGTTTTGTCTGAAATTTGTGGCTTTTTAAATTCTGCTGAATGACCTGATGGAATTTACACTTGAGACTATGAATGGGTATAGAATAATACTTTCAAGTTAGAACGCAGATGTTTAACAACCATGTAAATTTATATTCACATTATTTTAATAACAGAGACCTAGAGAAAGCTCTGATACTTTGTTTTGCTTACCCTAAATAACCTGATGACTCTCTCCATTAGGATTAGTCTTTGGGTAACTGGCGACTGAAAAGACAAATTGGAGATGGAGAAGAAATTGCCTACAAGTTTACTCCTAAGTATATCCTCAGAGCTGGGCAGACTGTAACAGTAAGTTCTGCTTACAGTATGTCAACCACATACTCCTTTTACTGATATTGGGGCAGTTGTAAAATGTTTGGTACAGCCTTACTTGATGTGTAACTTAGGATTTCATGGATCTCACCTTTGAGGAGCAGGATTTCAGTTACAAAAATGCAGAACAGAAATTTCTATATGAAGCACTTTGTTATTTAAAACCACTTTGGGCACAAGAGAAAGTTGAAGAGAAAGGTGGTTTTGGGGGGGTGGGTGTTGGTTTTCAGACACTTCTGCCAAGGTTTGGAACCAGGAGCCCTGCTCAACCTCTTAATGAAATAGAATGTTTCAGAACATTCCTTCAGTCTTGTAAACTTTAGTTACAACTGGGTGTTCTCAGCCTTAACTGTAGTACAACAGCCGCTTTTCTATGGTGGTGTATTTCGCTTGCAATTTCAGAGGAAAAAAGATGACTTTCTTTGAATCAATTCCAGCTATTTCTATATGTATCTTACTCGGATACATATAAAAGATGAAATTGCTACACTAGATGCTGCAGTTTACCTTTTCTCCATTCGGTAGACTCATTGAGGTGGGGAGGATGAGTTTGTATGTTAAGAATTGATAATTGCAATAGTAGAGAGTTGGTTTTTTTCTTTGTCTTTTTTCTTATGGCCACTGTTGCCTTTTGTTGGAGACAGAATAATATCATACTACAAGTAATGGTGTAAAACTGCCATTGGAATTCAGAAACAAAACTGGCATGCAAAGAAGTAGTAGGAGAATAAGGGGGGTTCTGTGTGTATATCAAACTAAAAGGTGCATCACCAGCTAATTACAGAATGCCTTTCTCACTAGATTTGGGGTGCAGATGCAGGAGTTTCCCATAGCCCCCCTTCTGTTCTCGTGTGGAAGAATCAAGGCAGCTGGGGCACTGGAGGAAATATCCGCACGTACCTTGTCAACTCCGAAGGCGAGGTAGGAGAAAGCTGTGGGCTGGGTTAGCTCCCAGAGCCCTTCATTTGGAGGGCATTGGGGGATGACAATGCCAAAATCCTGATTTTAATGTCTCCCCTCCTATCTTCCAAGACAAGTTTCTAACACTGAAATAAAAATTTAAGTTTTGGAATTGTTTTTAATGTTAAATCTAGGGCAAATTGCTTTAAAGCCTCCCAAATTTAATAGGGATACCCCTATTAACTGTGATGTACTGTGATGGGATAGCAAAAACTTGAGGTAGCTATAGACTACTGCTATCTCCTTGTCTGTCTTTTTGTGTAGGAAGTTGCAGTGAGAAGTGTCACTAAATCAGTAGTTGTCCGAGAGAATGAAGAGGAAGAGGATGAAGCAGAGTTTGGAGAGGAAGACCTTTTCAACCAACAGGTAATAAGATGCAGACCAGATATTTAACTTGTGCCTCGTTTGGTGGATTAATCAGGCGTAAGATTTAGTCAGGGGCTCTTAAACTTGAGCTGTCTGGTCTATTCTTCCAATGGACGCTCGCAGAGGACAAACTTGGAATGCCTTGCAGCATTGTTCCAGTGCACAGGGAGTATAACCTGTGTGACTGCTCCAGGAGTTGCTGCTTGAGCTGTACAAGAGTACAGTTCCTGTTGCTGCAAGCTTCAGCTTAGTGATTTGGTTTTGATGGTATATATCTGCCACGTCTGAAATGAACTTTATTTTCTTAATAATACCTTACATCTTCATAAGCCTTAGTTATATATTCATTATATATATATATATAATGCTATATTCATAAGCCTGTGAAATACCTGACCAGCAGTGGCAGAGTATAGAGCAGTCGTGCAGCACAGAGCTTTTTCCAACAGAAATATCCTTTGAGCTTGCTGTAAAGCTAATACCATCTCGACTGTCATTTGTCATCTGTATCAGTGTTTGAAAGCATGGAGATTAACCAGCAAACCACAAGGAGACCAGCAGTGTCTCAAACCTAGGTGTAGGCTGTGATTTACATGGTGCGTTCTCTAAAGTTGTGCTATTACTTCAGTATAACCAGAGTCCAGGCTTACAACATGAAAAGCCAGCAAGAATTGAGTTCAGCTTTGTCTTCTTTTAGGGCGATCCTAGAACAACCTCCAGAGGATGCGCTGTGATGTGAAGAAAGAAACAAAGAAAACTACTATTTGCTTCTTTTCCCCATTTCTTTCTTTTTATTTTGGCTAATTTTTTTCCCTCCAGAGCCACTGAAAACTATTTTTATATGCATCATCTGATTTCTTTGAAGTTTACTCTTGGTACATTTTTATAAAAAGAAAACACAAAAAAAAAAACCCTTTTCCTGAACCAAACTGCCAGAGTTTTTAATAGATTTTTTTTTTCCCTCCCTCTTTGTTGAAACACTAGAGTGGAATGTTTTTTTTTTCCCCATCCAGAGTGTTTAAAGTCTTATGTACAAACCTGCAGCAGAAATGGGTTGAGACTCCTGGAGCATGTGGTAAATCCATAATTGCAGATATAACCAGGATAAACTCCAAAAGGAAGTTTAGGATAGCATGTTCACCTGCAGGGCCCCAGGAGAGATTCCCACAATGTTACTACCATTGCTTAAATCATGGAGGAATCTTGCCTGGTATCCTCAGCAGTGCCCAGCTTAGGAAAATGAGACCCAACGTTCATGTAAAAGTGCTACTGCAGGGAAGGAACCAAAGGGAAGTTGTGCTGGAGACTTGAGACCAGGACATCTCGGCCTGCCCCAGGGCTTGACATCTGAGTGTCAACACCTTTAGCTCCATATCATTATTTCAGAAGATGGAGGATGAAGGCTACTGCTTACTGAATATACACTATACCTTAAGGTGTGGAAGTGTCAAACCCAGAGTTTTAACTGTTTCGTTTTTGGGGGATTTTGACACTGTCACTATTGAGACCTTGTTAAATCATGGATGCCAGTTGTGATGTGCAGTCGTTAGGACATGAAGCATCATGATTTAACCACTTTTGACATATTCAGCATTAAGCAGAATGATGACAATTTTAGATGCTGAAAATGTTTTTACTTTTATCAAGGATAAATATTAGGGATTTTAAAGGTTATCCTGCGTAAATGTTCTCTTTTTTAAATTAGAGCTGGATGCAGCTTAAAGTCAAAGGGGCATTGTCAGTTATCTTAAGGAGCAGCATTTGCAGAATGCTACAGAGAAGCTAAGAGGAACTGCTGCTTAGGATGCTAGCACTGCTTTGTGGTGTTCGAATGCTTAAAGTCAAGTCTAACAGGAAGTGAAGGGACAATAATGCTTTTTATAATCAAATGCTTTCTATGAGTAGCAGATGGGTTTTGGTTCAGGATGATGCATTCTGTGTCTGACAGTGTCCCTTTGAGTTAAGGTTTCTCCTGCTGCACTTCTCTGCGAACTCTTGACTCCCATCAGGGTTAGTACTCCTACAGTAGCACATCTTTAAGCACTTGGAAAAGGCCTTGACTGCTCCAAAGAATGTATTTGCTACTGTACAAGCAAATGTGGGGTTTTTTTCCATTAGTTATTAGCTTTGGATACAAAATTTGGATACCAGTTGATGCCAGCATAGATTCCTGTTTTTACCTGCATTCTTGAACTCTGATCTTGTCCTTCAAGTAGTTTAGATTCATTAAACAAGCTACAAGGTTTGGATGTTTTCGGTGGCTTTTGGACATTATGTTCTCTGAACATTATTGTGACTGACAGATATAACCTAGAAAGTCAGTTTAGTGGCTTCGACTGATGGCTTTGTAATGCAAGCAGGGTGGGAACAAAAAGGGGGGGGTGGGTTAAGCTTATGGATTTATTTTGCCATTTAAAAATAAATCAAAGATGCTACTTTCTCTATTTGAGTGGGATGACTGAAGTCCAGAAATTAATGGCTATTTACAATTACATTGTAAACCGTTATCACAAGATCCATTACAGAAAAGCAGTATGAAAGTTTGGCTGTTTGGGCTAATGGGATAACTCCATTGATGTACTTGGCTGGTTTTCTAATGTGATTTTCCCACTCTGCTTGAGTAGAAGGTTAAATATGTAGTAAATCACGTCTCTGTCAAATGTATTTAGTGGAATTATGTTTCTCAGACATATTGTGTTCAATTACCTTTTCTAAATTTGCTGTTAGACAAATGAATGCAATCAGTGTAAAAGCATTTTTTGCAATGCACCTTCCAACCACTGGATAGCATTTCCCTTTCCGACCCGCAGCTTCTAGAACATACTTTAAATGATGGTTGAGGGCTTTTTGACGCCTTTTTTTTTTTTTCCTTCTTTTCCCTAAAGATCTGTATTTATGTGGGTTTTTTTACCTTGGCCAGTTTTCAGATAGCTTGTTCTGCTTTAAGATTGTCCTGTAAACCGTTCTGTGATCTTTAAATACTAATGCAGTGAGCGTGTAGTTAATTTGTACTTTTTCCTGTGATTTTTGTTCTTTTCTCCTGTAAAGAATGGGCTGGGAAAGGCAGCTTCAACGAGGGAAAACCTCTTTGCTACCTGAGCCATAGTTTTCTTAACAGCTACTGTATGGGGAATGTGTCGTCTTGCAGCCTTAAGGACTGGTGCTTGCAGATCTTGTGATGGGCACTGTGCCCTTCAGGAACAGTCTGCAGGCTACTGAAAATCTGATCCATAGTTCTAAGCTGTAAATTACAAGACATAGAAAAACTACTGTATTCCATGGACTTCCTTTGTTGCGTGTGCATCTTTTCTGGGTGCCATCCTTTCCTCTTGCTTTTGATGCTGAGCTTCAGTATAACAGCACTATCCCTTTGGAGCTGGTGCTCCATCCTGGGAGTTTTTTTTTGCTTTACCAAACCAAAAGCATTGCTTTGTTGTGGGTTTGTTTTTTAGTTTTTAAGTACTTTTTTGTCTTTCAAGAATTTGTTTTTTCAGGATAATGAAAGTGCCCCCTTGCCCTACTTCTTCAATCCTGTGTGTAAACCACTCTTGAGGTTGGAGCATAGTCAGCGTTTCTTCTTCAGTGTCTGATACCTGATGCAGAGCTTGAAGGAGAAAGATTTGACTTGTCAGGAGGCAGAGTATTTCAGGCTTTTCTGATAAGGGGCGTTAACCAGTAAAGCTTTTATCAGAGTAGTTACTTGAGTGTAACTACCCATATGGATGTTCTTATTCCAAGACAAATAAGCAAACAACTTTATTCTGGGTGAAATAGTAAAAATGATTCCTAAATAATTCTCAGTGCTTAAGAGGGGGAAGGAATAACAGCATAACTGCTGCAGAATAGTTAAGCCTGTCCTTTCATTGTGTAGGTCATAAGATCATATAAAATATTATAAACTCACACTACCTAATCCTAAATTGGTAAGCTGGTACTGTGTGACAACACTTGTGTCCGAATAGCTCATCCTTCTGCAGAACCATTGGGAACGGGACATCCTGCAGATGGTTATAGAGAGCCTCTGACATTTCATTCCCTTCTTTCTTCTTCACTTCCATATGATGCTTTACCTGTTGTGTTGCAGTGATTAATTCCAAGTAACAATGTGGCTGTGATTCCTGTGTGTAGCTTTATTTCCCAGTGTGTCTACTTAGGCTGCTGCTGCTCCAGATTTGCCCTAACAGAGCCGATCGTTTACACTGATGCATTGATGGCTCATCTGCAGTGCTGTTTTGCCAGTAGATGGGAATTGGCTGGCAGAGTTTGTAGCAGGAACCAAGTCTCAGGAAGAAAATAAACATCTGCTTCCCATGACCTGTAATGTCAAAGCCAGAGGAGCTTGTCTGCAGCTTGCATGGGTCATGACATTGTATTGCAGCATGAAGCAGACTGTACTGTGAAAGGAGATCACGTTTATCCTAGAGCAACAGGACACCTCATGGTCAGTTCAGGGATTTTACTGGGTTTTTTGTACACCCTCTTTTCTTTTTATGCTTCTCCTGTATAAAGGCCCTTTAACTGCAACCTGAACAGAGGATACAGAAGCTTGTAGAAGCCCTCTCTACACCCCAGAACATTTGAGAGCGTTCCTTCGGTGTGAAAGGTTTTGATGCTGTGTGTTTTCTCTCTCCTGTAGCCACTTCCTCGCTATTAAGCCATTCTATCCCTTCTGTTTGTATCTTCCTTTGAAAGTCTTATCTCTAATCAAAAGTATATCCATATTTGATACTGGATTTCATTGCCACTGTTGGGTCCAACCGCCGTGTGCGCAGGAAACAAAGCCCTGTTGTAAACCAGTGAGTGGAAGGTGAGGTGACGATTGCATTTGGTTCAGAGCATTGGTTTTAGACAAATTCTGTTGGAGAGTTTCTTTTCTCCCTTACAATGGCCTGGGAAACAGAATTTTATTTGCCCTTCAATACGCTTTGCTTTAAACCAATTTAAAATAATTTAAAAGTGGTGGGTTTTTTTTATACAAGACCATATTTACATGCAATTATTATTTGTAAACGTAATGCCTTTCTTGAAATGCTAAGGTCTAGAGAGTGAAAAGGATGCTTAATAGTCAAAGACTCGGAAACAGTGAATGGACTTGGAGTTCAGTTTGAACTTCCAAAAAGGGTTTGAACTTCCAAACTTCCTACTTCGTTCGTAATGATTCCATGTTGATCAAAGGTAGATGTGATTGTGTATTCCAGAATCACTACACTAAAAAGGAGAGGCAGTAAGCTATTTGAAACAAGTTTAAGCCAAAACGCTACCCATCTGGGCACGAACTGCAGTTCAACAGTGATGCCTTGTGACTTGAATTGTGATTTATTGCTTTTTATTCTTTTTCCATGTTTTTAAACACAATCTCTGTTTAGATGGCTGTTGTTCTAGGTCACTGCCGGGGTTCACTGGCTTCTGGTTGCAGAAGAGTGTTTGGAAGGTTCAAGTTGTTAAAAGGAAGGGTAGTGAAAATGGTTGCAAATTGAATTACAACAGGATTAACATGTTCATATGGAACTTATGAAAGCTACGGAATGATCTAGACTTTTATCATTTCAACGTGGGTTCTTGTTTTTTTCTTTTTAGAATATGCATGCCAAAAGTCTTGTCTTTTTTCAATGATTTGTAATATACATTTTATGACTGGAACCTTTTTGTACAACACACTCAAATAAATGTTTTGCATTTTATTTGCTTCCTTCTTTCATTCTATCAACGCAAAGCCCATACTGGCTGTTGGAAATCATTCCCAGGGGAGGGGACCTTCTGTGTGCAGACAGATGGGACAGTGATGGATCTGCACTCCTGAAAGAGATCAGAACCCCCCAGGGTGCTGGGCTGCACCCCCAGAGTGAGAGCAGCAGGGCAGGGAGGGGATGAGAGAGCTGGGCTGGGTCAGCCTGGACAAGAGAAGGCTCCTGAAGGGGAGACCTTAGAGCAGCTCCAGTGCCTAAAGGGGCTGCAGGAAACCT
>JAVHNF010099579.1:0-10732 GCA_034783455.1 Micropsitta finschii | reverse complement strand
CTTAGTTACTAAACTGTTCTTATCTCAACCTGTGGGAGTTGCATTCTTTTGATTCTCCTTCTCATTCCTCCAGGAGCGGGGTGGGAAGAAAAGGGAGGGGGAAGTTCTAATTTACGGACTGGGCTTAAACCACGACAAAATCAGAGTAAGAAAAATCCTAACAATTACAGAAATTTCACAGAGAAGGTGAGAGGCTTCACCTAACGCTACAGACAAGCACAAAATTCAAACCATTCCTTGTGGTACTAAGTAACCACGTAAGAAATTAGGAAGAAATATAATTCCAGTAGAATTGAATATTGGATTATGCAGCATATGTTACTGCTTGATTAATAGCTTAAGGATATCACTGAATATAAAACATTCAATAGAGAATGACATATCCTGCCAGTTCATCTCCAGTGCTCATACCGAAGACATGCAGCATCATTATCCTTGCAACTGGCTCTCCTTCTTCTCACTGGGGAATTTGGGTTTCATAAAATACTATGGGGAATTTGGGTTTCATAACCCCAGGGTTGTTTCTGGACAAACATTAGGGCACTAGAAACCAACATGAGGTTATACCACCAAGGCCTCGCCTTGTAGAAGAGCTGTCTCACAAAGCCATCAGGCTAAACAGCGTAGTCAAAAACTAAAAGCATTTTTTCCTAAAAAATTATAGCTTTACAAAGCTTTAAAGTGCAATCTCCTCATTTCACCACTGTGCATTGCACCTTATATGACACAGCATTTTCCAGCCTGTAAATACACACCTGATAATGAAGCTATCCCAGGTGTAAGCAGTGTGAGGGTGAAAACCACACCTCCTGACACCAATTTCTGAAAGTCATCAAACATCAGGAGATGTTCCTCTGCAAAGTGCCACAAGATCCTGCTGCCTAAACCTGACAAATTTTTCCCATGTGAATTACTGCTTTATGATTTGCCTTAAAAATCAAAAGCCTGGAAGGCATTTAGGCTGTTAAAAATTAATGAGCAGAGGCTTTTTAGCTCTTACTTTATACTCATTATCAACAGGTCCTCTGTGAAGGATTTCAGCAGTTTGAGCAGAATTGATGGAAGCTGCCCACACAGCTCTCCTTGCCAGTTTTTCAGTGTACCATAGTAATGGCATGAACACCCGCTTCCTTCCACATGATACAGAAGTAATGCTTTCATCCCTGACAATCTGAGCTCAGACAGAGAAGCACCCAGATCTCTGCACCTGCTTGCAAATCTATCCTTGTTGAAGAGTCTTTTTTCACCTAACCACCAACACACATGCACACTCTGCATGCTGACATGTAAATGCTTTAGTGATAACCAATGAATAAACACTTCAACAGAGAATTTTATCTTATTCCTCACATAATGAAGTTAGGCAAGATGTTTCAAGAAATAATTTATATATGGCAAGCATAAATACGTAAGAGATGCATTCACAGGCTAAAAGCAGATCAGTGTAGAGATACTGTTCAAGCAGAAGGGGAAGAAAAAAAAACCCCAAAATCAATGTACATGCTCCCCCATACCTGTTCTCCAAACCAGCCAAACAATACACACAACTATCTTAACCAAAAAACCATTTGTCGATCATTTCTCCCTTTCCATGTTTCTGTCCCTCACAGCAACACCCACACAGTAGCTACATATAGCAAAGCAAAAAAACCTTCAGGACTTTTTCCACCTGCAAGGACAGCAGGGAAAAACAGAGGTAAAAATAAAGCAATAAACAGATAAACCGAATTCATTTCGAGCAGCATTCCTCCTTTCCTTCCAAGACACGAATGTCAGTGCTGGGTTTTAGGACCCCTTCTATGTATGCTGGGGAAGATGAAGAACGTAGCTGTGAGCTCCCAAGGCCAGTCCACAAGCTGTGACTGGGAATACATGCCACCATCATGGCACTGCCCTTCCATTGCTGGGCACAATGCAAGTGCAGAGCTGACAGAAACTTCCTTCACTTGATTCCTGCTTCCTGCTGGAACACATTCCCACTCTGAGCCTGTAAAATTGGTTGAAAAATGCCCTTTGCAAATATACCAACCAAATATGGCAATTCTTGCTTGGGAAACAAGTGAACACTGGAGCAGCCAGCAGCTGATGCTCAAGCACATCACCTATCACTGTCAGCATTCCTGCAAAGAGGCACACAACAAGAACTGACTCCTAGTGTAAAAATACCAAACCCTACAGATTCTCAGCTGCAGGTGAGCATGACCAGTGACACAGCTGACAGCATCAGCCATATAAAAATGGACACACAGAACTTACTTTTCCAAGCTTGGGCCACACAGAGTTTATGTGTCTGTCCTCTCCGTGCTCAACCAAACAGATGAATCAATTTCTTTTATCCACTCCCTGGAGATGCCCAGTCACAAGATGTTATTTCTGCCAACTGGGCTTTAAATACAGACTTCGGAAGACACGTCTCAAGGGCTGACATGATCTGGATCTGCCACTAAGCCTCCTAATTCCCTTTGAATTTCACTCCATCTCAGGAAGCCTGAAGCTGGCAATATGCAGGAGCTCATGCCTAACAGAGAAGGCAACCCTCATGCTTTGCATGGGATGGCTTCTATTCTGGGGAAGTGCCATCCTGCAGGACATGCATGAATTTCCAAGTGAATAATGAGGAAATAATTTGTTTTCTCTCTTTTTCACATTCTGTAGCTGTTCCAAAACCAATGGTGTTACACTGGAAAAATAAGTGTTCTGCTTCAAAGTTAAGTAAGTATCATAGCTAGGGATCAACATAACGCAGACAGCAACAGTGGAGATTACGACGTGCCACTTAGCCAAGTAAAGCACTAACAATCAAACCAGCAGCACCAACAATCAAACCAGCAGCACCAAAATTCAGATTCCTGCAGAAATGCAAGCCAGCGAACCCAGGTACAAGGGGCCCATGTTTCAGCCCAGCTGTTCTGGCTCAGCATGTTACATCAACCAGAGACTCTGAACAAGGATACCCAGTTCCTCTGATGTGTCCTTCACCATACAGTTAAACAGGTTCAAATGAGTTAAATGATATAAGTGAAGAAGTCTGTATTAAAAACAGTACTGAACTCCACTGACAACCCATGAAGATGATACCACTGGTAGTTATGCAGGTTAAAATAAATCTCTACGTTTGCCACATCTTTTGGGGCTGTTAACATCAGTGAGCTGCAGTAGTACAAGACAGCCACGTCCAGGGTAAATCCTACAGAATAACTCTGGCGAGGTGGTCAGTGACAGTCACAACTGGGATTTACGGCCAATTTTTTCCAGAGATCAGTTATCCAGACTTCACAACAAATGAGAGCAGAGGAATGTTGTTAGTGAAGTCAACAATCAGCTGGTAGGGACGTAACTGTGTAGAATTACAGACAACAAAATATTCAACAAACAGGTCACACATACAATAGAAAAGCTGTGCTCAGTCAGGCAGCTATGAAATAAAGTTCATCAGATAAATACATAAAACTCCCTTTCATCTTCTCTTTTTTTTATGAAATGGCCTTTAAAATAGGTGTGTAAAAAGTACTGGCATACATTAGCTTGTACCGCTTCCTTTTTCATTTCTTAAATAAACTAATGGATCGCAGTTAGGGTAACAGGTTTCTCTCTGGGAAATGTGATTTCTGAAATAACCATATATGGTGCAGTATTCCCTTAAAAGCATGGAAATATCTAAAGCCACAGTCCTAGTGGCAGTACTAATGTCTGCTAGCACACAAATTCCAGATTTAAAAAAAGAACTATCTTTCTACTCATTTCAGAACCCCTAGATGAAGATGTCTATAATCAGCATCAAACACTAATTCAGTAGAGAGGTCAACAGTCTCAAATACCACTATTAAGCTTGCTCTGTAGGATAAGGGAAAAAGTAATACATAGAGCAGAGATCTGAAGAAGCAGGATAATTGGCCTTTATTATCAAGTTCTAGGCAAAAGAGACCAAAACCATCACCTTACCAAGAAGGATACAATCTGAGTGTCTTGCATACCACAAACACAGCCCGGGATAGTGCAGGCCAGCTCACTGGCTCTGACCTCGCACATCAGCCAGAAGCACATGAGGACAGAGGCTGGCTGCAACTGCTGAGTGCCTGTGGCTGCAGGGGTAGAAGGGATAGAGCAGCATAAAAGGAGTACTGTGCTTTAGATAAAGTAAGTGCCTATCCACAGAAAGGGCTATGAAAATGGATGTTTTCCACACCATTAAAATAAAACCCATTCAGAAGTACAAAGACACACCTGATTAGAAGTAATGTCTCTTTCTGTGCCGCAATCAAATTCTCTGCACAAGAGCTGGCTCAGAAACTCTTTACCCTGAAGGTGCCAAGTTTGCAAAGGAAATGACCCTACCAAAATAAAAAGCAAGAACTAGGACTTGTCATTAAATACAAGTACTCTGGAAAACAAGGAAAGTTCCAGTTATAGTGGGATTGCCACCTGTGAACAGGACACTCAACAGTGCTTCAAATCACAACAGGAGCTTTAGAAGAGAAAGGGTTTGACTCATTCACCTGCTTTTCCAAAAGACCACAAGCAAGTGGAACAATGCAATTAATCCCAGGCTCCTCTCCACGCTGCCATTCTTGACCACAGAAAGGTCTGGGCTGGAGCAAACACACAGGAAGAGTAGCCCTGATGTGATGACAGCCTTAGCTGGCACAAAAGAAAGGGAGTCAGGATGATTCATCCTTGACAGAGAAAGCAGCACCTTTTGTTAACGCAACGACATGCCAAAACATAAGGCTTTATTAAGTTCTTGAGCTGGAACATAAACATATGTAGAGGTGACAGCCATCTGAAGCAGTTGAGACACCACACACACAAGGAAGACTGAGAATTATGGCTGTACCCTCAGAGAAGAGGCCCCGTCAGACCCAGTAAATAAAGAAATATTTTAAAATTAAATAATAAATGATTAAAAAGTAAAAATAATTTTAAAAATCATCTCTGACCTTTACATGGCCCTTTGGGTTTCTTTGGGGTTTTATTTAGAAAGGTCTACATAATTCAAGGAAAAGCGCTCCCCTCATTCCCAGTGCACACACCCCCCAGCAGTGCACCCATTCCACTCCCCACCAGAGCCTTCCAGGTATCACAACTAACACTGAAATGCTTTTGACCAAAGTAATTTTCTCTACATGCTGGAACTGATGCTAAGCCCACGTATATTATGGGATCAGCTCCGAGTAAAGGAAATCAAACTGAAAACAAACCCAACTAACTTCTACTAAAGTCTTCCTCTGATTTCAGTTTCTGTTGCTAATGATAAAGCCCTAATTCGGAACTTGTTTTTCATAGGAAGAACAAGATAGGAGCTACTACTAGAACGACAGCGCCTACTTTGTCAGCTTACTACCACCTGATGGACAATATGCAAACTCTCTACAAGAAGGAAACAGTCTTCGATGGGTCTTCATTGGTTTTCATTTCTGTGTATTTATTTGAGGCAATACATTATTGTCCAGAACCGTGGTCTCCACCTTGACCATAGTTACCATCAGTAAAAAAGAATTTTGACATTTTATGTACACGCATTACTAACACTCAGCTGTTTTCCTTCCTGCACTCCAAGGGATCATCTTGCACACCCCACTTTGGAGACCACCGGTTTAGTAGAGGAAGCTTTACAAAAAGTCATATGCTTAAGAGATTCCAAAAGACATTGCATACTGCGATGAAAGCATATCTAAGGAGTCACCTCTTTTCTAGAGGCATATCAATTTATCCACAGTTTCTGCATAGAAACACTGATCCTACAACGATTTTTCCCAGGACTCACCAACAGGCAAAGATGATGCCCAGAACTCACCAAAAGTAGAGCACATTCATTTCTCTCCTCTGCAATGCTGCCTAAACATGTGGAAAAAAGTGTTCATATAAGGCCTCATACCCAGGCTCTCCCCAAAGCAGAGTGCCCTGGATTTTGACTCCCAGCAATGCTACACTCTGAAATGGAAATACTGCACCAAAGATTTTTGAGCAGTACCCATAAGCCAGCTAACGCTCTCTAGCAAAAAAACCCAAACAACCCCAATAAACAAGCAAAACAACAAAACAAACCACAACATGTATGACATGCATGCGGAGTGCATGTTTGAAGTGCTGCTATCATTGTATTTGTGGTTTTCAGGGAAAACAAAATCCCCACTTACCTCTTTTTTCCTTTGGGTGTACAGAGGATGCTTCTGTTTTCAAACTGCATGCTCCTCTCACATAGGATTTCACTAGCTACAGCTGTACTACACAATTTCTCACTGAACCATATAATTAGGTTACATTTTCAGCTGACTACATAAATTGATCTTCAGATGCAACAACTGCATGTGCATTGTCATGACTGACATTCTGGACATGCACAACTACTCTTGGCTGTATCCTCCTTCCATTAAAACAAATGGCAACGCTTCCTTTTACCCAACAAGAAACTGAAAAGCAATCTTTATAGAGGAAAACACAGACATTTTGGTCAAAGAAAAACAATCTAACAATACTAGTTAAATACATATAAATAGAAGCAAATTCAGTGAAAACTGCTGGTGAACAGCAAGCGATGAGCCTGGGACAAGTGCCTGACTACTGCTGAGAACTGTGTAAGGTTAATGCAAAGAGGAGTTATGAGCCCTGCAAGTCAGCTGATAGACCCAACTACAGGGTTCATCTAAGGTTTTGATGTCTTTATCAGTGTTTACTATCCATTTTCATAATCAGTTTGGTTCATGAGAACAAAAGGTTCTTTTGTATCAGACTTACTGCTATGTGAAATAAACAGCACTTCAAAGACATAGAATCACAGGATGGTTAGGGTTGGAAAGGACCTTAAGATCATCAAGTTCCAACCCCCCTGCCATTGTCAGGGATGCCTCACACTAAACCATGTAGCCCAAAGCTCTGTCCAACCTGGCCTTGAACACCACCAGGGATGGAGCATTCACAGCTTCCTTGGGCAGCCCATTCCAGTGCCTCACCACCCTCACAGTAAAGAACATAATGATGTCTTTCAAATTCTTCAGTTGGAGAAAACAGAAGTGACCGTTCTGGAGGTACTGAACTCTCAGATACAGATTTAGTCTCGATTATGAGACTGTTCAAGTTTAAACATTTTTTTTTGTTTCTTTTGACTAGTTATTCCAGATATCTGCAAATCAAGCCACCTAATAGGAACCTCTCCATAATAAACAGTCCCTATTCAAGGGTTTACTTCTTGTGGCATACTGTAAGTCTATTCCTGCTTTCAAGGACTAGCTGATCTCAGTTCTAGTTACAGCCACAAAAGTGCTCAGGTCATTTCACTGAAGCATTTATTAGACTTACACAAGAAACAATTCATTCGGAGCTTGATGAATGTTTCTCTTGGACTGTATGCTTGTAACAAGAGTTTGAAAAGGTTATTCTCAACATCGCGTATAAGTAAAGCTCTTAAACACTTTCTAAAACCAGACTGAGATGGAGTGACTGTAAGTACAACATATATCTGAAATTCCTGTCCCAGGTCTCTGCAATATCAAAGTTATAAGTCCTGTTGGGTTCTGGAATTCGGGTATGAAAGATTCTTTTTCCCCCATTCTCTTCATGAGAGACGAGCACAGACTTTTGAGCACCTTCATTCCGTTTGTCAACTTATTTGCCAGCACTACCCTGGTCATCTAGGCATGGTATCACAGCACTTGTTCTGACCCCAAAGCTCTCAGAGATTATCAAGATCTCAAGATAAGAGCAGGGCATGAGGAAGATATGGCCTTTCTAAACTAAACCTACAAAAGGCCAAATCTCAAAGCATGGCAGGCTCAGCAGCTCTTGCAGTGGTGTGTAGCCATTTTCTCATAACCGACTCAGAACTGCACCAAGGCATTGCCTGAGACCACCAGAAGCACAACCACTGTCTCACTCAGGCCAAACAACCCTGGCATTCGTCTTGGAGCCCATGCCATGGCACCACCCTCCTCAGCAGCACAAATCACCCACAGCAAGAGCCTTGTGCTGCAAAGCATCACTGCTGACTGGGTTGTGCCAGTCACCAGGCGGCCTCCCCGTTTCTGTGCACCACCTTCAAGCTATTTTAATGCATACCACATGGCTGCTCATTCTTTCCCCTCTCTGCATCCACTCACTTCCCTCCTCTTCTCCCCTCCTCTTCTCTTCCCAGCTCTTTATTGACAGCAAATCCAGTCTCCTCCCCCTCCATCCAGCCTGCCTTGCAGGCTTGCAATAGCACTAACAGACTTCATTTTTTAGCACCTCACCTCAGTCAGATCGTTTCTAATTTTGTTCCTACAGCTCTGCATCGCACTGCTCCTCTGTCTGACTGCCTCTGCTGTTTCGTCACACGTCTGTTGCCAGGCAAACTGCTTAACTTGTGCACTACAGTTTGAAGGACAATCCCTCCACCCTTAAATGCAAGGTGGGATAAAGAGATGTAACTTCTTTGCAGCAAGACCTCCTGCAAGGTACTACAGAGGAAGCCTTAAAGGATGAACCAGTTCATTTGCCATTACGAGTAACAGCTTGCAACAGCCCTGAAACATACTTTTCCAGTACAAACTGAACAAAAACAGTGATTAGCGAATCAGCTGGGCTTGTAGATCACCCCCTGTTGTGCTTTAAGCATAGCCAGCAACTAAGTACCATACAACCATTTGTTCACTCACCCTCCACAGTGGGATGGGGAGGAAAATCAGAAAAAAAAAAAAAAAAAAGGAAAAAAAAGTGTTCACAAAATGGAAAGACAAAGATTTTTAATAAATAGCATAATTAGGGTAAAAGCTGTCATCCTGCACGTTTTTTAGAGACCTCTTGAAAAATGAAAGAGTCTGATGGAAGAAAGCTGCAGTTCTGGTTAGTGTCTTTCTCAAAACATCTGAACACTAGGAAATGTACCCATAACCACCAGTAATATTCCCAGGGCTGCCCTAAGGTTGACATTGAAGAACGAAGTGCCAGAATGGTGTCATTAATTTAAAGAGTAATTTACATTTATCATGAGAAATAAACTCTGGAAACAATTGCCAGCTTGCTACAATAATTCATCCAACTGGTATGTACCTAAGGAGTCCACCTACCAATCAACTTTTACCAAACTGCCATAATTCTTACAAAAAAGAGTGATGTAAAAAGGAACATCAGGCTGTAACAGTCCTATGGCTTTCTTTGAAAAATTCATTGCATATTTTCACTCAAAATTGCCAAAGAAAAATCAAGTTGTTAATAAAAAATAATAGTCCATGAGCAATTCTTTAACCTTTAAAATCCAGATCCCGGTAAGACCAAAGCACCATGATACTGTTGTGCATGCAAGGATGAAAGGTGTAATTGATATTTAGGTTCATTTCTTCAAGAGTTCATTAAAACAGCCTGAAGTAAGAAACACATTTCAATACAGTTCTCTAAACCCTATGTACAGCAGGGAGTAGGCAGCACCCTGCCAGAACAGATAGATCTTTGAGAGCACCTGAAATCCTGCAACACAAGACTAAAGTAATGAGCCTTTCTCTGATGTGAATCTCTTAACCCATTGTTGCTTTTGAACAATCACATATTACTAACAGTTTAGCATTAATGCTACCTCTTAAGTCAGCCTTCCTACTTGTCCTTGGATTTAATTAAGGACAGAAATGTCACTCTGAAGCTGGAGCCATTATAAATATTCAACTAAAATGATTTTCTTTTTCCTTTAAGAATTTCTTTTCCCAAGAACACTGAAATTTTCAGAGTTTTACTTCTTACATGGAGGTCCCTTTTTAAAAAAGTCGCTATAAGAGACTCAGGTTGTAAGTTATGTTTCATCCTCCTCTGAAGTCATGGCAATGGGCATCCAGAAGTAATTTTGTCCTGCCAGCTTAGAGCAGACAGTTTTAATTGCCCTTATTCTGCTGACAATTCTTTGTTCTTGGATGTTGGGTTGGTCAGTACAAAATTAGCAGCCCAAAACAACAGCTAAGAGAAACACAACATTGCTCCCCCATCACTTGTGCCACCACAGCCTCTCCTAGGTGCTCAGGGATCTGCAGAATCTTTGGTGACCTTTGGCCAGGGGTTGTCCATATGCTCTCCTGCCTTTGCATGCATCTTTGAGACAACCCCCACTAAACAAGCAATAAATATGCATGTACTTCCAGCAGGTCCATGACAGGACAAAAGTCATTTGAGGTTGGACCATAGCCAGATCTACCCCAATATCCTGTTTTTGACCTGGCCAGTAACGAATTTTTGGGGTAAGGTCAGACAGCCATGAGCTTTCCAGCTGTCTGGACCCAGCAGGTTAGTGGCTGGCTGTGCCAGTGGCTCTGTCTTAACTGGTGCTGGTAAAGTCAGCTTCCACACTCCTGCCAATGCCTTTTCCACTTACTAATGCCTCTAGGCCTCCACCACATCCTTCAGCTACTAAAAAGTATCAGTGTATTATCTCCATAAAATCAGCAGTATGAGCCTCGTGGCAAATGTGATATCAGCGCCCTGCTGAATTATATGTGCTGTACCAAGAAAAGTAAGCAGATGTCCTGATGAGTGTGTAACCAACCTCCTGGGTGAGGAGAGGCACTGTGGCGGAGTGAGCGGATCATTACCTGTCTTACATGAGGAATACAGACTTTATGTCTTGACCCAAGTCACAGGAAGCTATGGCACAGCCAGGTACATAAATGCATCTCCTAAATCTCAGTATTCCTTTTCAGAATATCACAGAATCACAGAATCCCAAGGGCTGGAAGGGACCTCAAAAGATCATCTAGTCCAACCCCCCTGCAAGAGCAGG
>JAVHNF010099570.1:0-14945 GCA_034783455.1 Micropsitta finschii | reverse complement strand
GTGCCTGCTTTAGAAATGATAAACTGATTTTTACGAAACAGATAAATAACTGAGTGTGAGACTGAAAGTACTTTAATGAATAACCAAAAGACCTCCCAAATACAAGACAATTTAAGACAGTATTAGCCTCTAAAGCTAGACTCCAAGGCAACACAGCATTTTTAATGCTGTACATATATGTATCTATGCATACACACGCATGCTACACTTCAGCAAAGCTCCTATATAGTATACAGAGTGCATTTTATATATGCATATGTATATTTCTATCAGTTAATATTCTACACCTAATTAAAGACAATGAAAGTAAATATTTTCAGTCATGCAAATTTAATGCCTGTCCTTACAGGGCTGGACAAGCCCCAGTGACAGTGTGCTTCAGCTTTTCCTGTAATAAGAACAAACTACTGTACATTTATGCTTGCCTTTACTTCTGATAAGCAGAACTTAAACATGAGACAAGCTATCATTTTGGCAAATGACCAAAGTATATCTATTTAGTTGTATTGGTCCCTTACCTGCTTCAATTATCAATGGAACACTACTAAAAAATATTGCATTTGCAATAGAAGGGAGTTCTAAGAAGGTATTCTAGATGAAAATGCAGAAGGAGGTGTGATTCGTAGAGAAGTCTACCCACCTAAAAGATGACATATGTACATAGGACAAGATAGCATTAAGCAAGGTCTGTAAATAGGGACAAGCCAGACAAACTTCACCACTTTCATTTACATCATAAACCAGAGAACTTGGGGGAAAAAACCCCCACAACCAAATAAAATTAAAAAATAATTTTAAAAAAAGGCAATATGAAAAGTAGTACCAATGCATAATCTGATACTATGTATTTTTATAGCATTGAATTCTAAGTTCTGATATTTTTCCTATATAAGAAAATAATCACTTTGTCAAGAAAAACATTACTTGCTACTATTCTCATTCCCTGACATCTCTTCTAGATTTTTGGCAATGTCTGACTTGCTGAGCTATCAGACCGCCTTATATCCAACACTGTGTTTTAAGTGAATGCTCACATTAAGAACATAAAACAGCTGGACTGCAGGGTTGCTTGGGGTGGGAGTGTTTTAAACAGTCACAGTACTTCTCCTGCAGAACTTTATTTGAAGAGGTAAGAAAATGTCCCTCTCCCCAAATGAAGCAAGGAACTCTATGGAACCAAAGGGGATCAGGGCCGTCTGCTCCAAGCACATCTACGGTACAGCTGCAGCCTAGAATCCCCAGACCCATGTGCTGATTGTCCAGCCTACAAGTTACATGCCAGCTGTTGCTGAGACTGCAACGGAGAGCTGCTGACAGCACTGAGAGCTGCTGCCCCAGAAGGCCTGAAAACTGGAGAAGCCAGAGACAAAAGCCTCCTCTCAATTCAGGGCACATTCCCCAGAGACAGGTTAGGGGAGTAATGAGTATGTATTTATGAAGTTCTTTAAGCTTTAGAGCTCATGGCATGCTTTACGTGCAACTACTTTCAGAAGGAAAAAGGAAAACTCTTATTCGAAGTTTTCTGGTCATAACTTCTTACCTGCAGATGAAGGTAGACAGAGGTATCTGCTTAGCACAATCTCCTACTCCAGGCATAGGTGTCAATGCTGCTGACAAGCTCAGCTGCTAGAAGAAAAAATTGAAACATCATTATACATTACTAAAGCTGCCTTTTTGAGGGTAAAGAAAGCCCTATCCTCCTTCCTTTAATGCTTCGGAAAAAATAGTGTTCACCTAACACCTACAGGTTTAGATATATGATAGCCTGGTTTATAGAAACTATTTTATTTGTTAAAAGTGGGTTCAAAAGCAATCTAGAATACTGCACTTAATTTGCTACCTCTTATACCTGGGTGTGACTTTCCTACTACAAATAACTAAGTGTGGTAAACAACATTTCAACAGCTTTCCAGAACATTAGAAAAAAAACTAAGCACTGTATTAGGTAGTCACAAGCATCTATCACTGCTAAATTGTAAATACAGGAGACTGTGAAATAATCTTCTTCCCCAATTTTCTTTTTAAGGAAAATAATCCTCAAACTGGAGGTATTCCAGACAGAGAAACCTTCAAGAGCTCTCAAACTGCATACCCTGACTCCCTTGCCGCAATGAATCATAGCCAATGCTTGCACATGAAGTCAAACAAACTAGGCAAAGGGTAACAAATCCCAAACTGCTGACTAAGACTAATATTAATCAGCTTGGAAGGGATGCTTACTATAGTGATGTTTAACAGCATCATTGTGACAGATTTACAAACAGTGCCTAGTACTATGTCAGGGCCAAAACCAGCATGTGAGTAGTAGTTATTTTTAAACCTCCACAACAAAATGCTTTCTGAATTATATTTTAAAGGAACGTACCTAAAAGTGTAACACTAAACGGGAACTTTTCAGTTTGACAGAAGCATAGAAGAATAGAACTAAATTAGGAAAATCTTTCCACTAGTCTTTCACCATCTCCTCTTCCACTGCTATCAGCCACTGAATTTTACTCAAGACAAACTGTTTTGCTCCTAGTACTAGTCAGAGCTATAGGAAAAGATTCAATATGCACCAACTCTGTCATAAGTATGTTTTAAGGGTCTGGAAAACAACAAAAACCTCTTAAAGATCTGAAAAGAAAGGACTTGCCTGTTGTAAAAATACTACCCCCCACACACTGTGCATCAAAGCCCTATAGGAACAACAGGATATTCAGGAGCTCCAGAGAACTCAGGTACATACCAAATCATTTTCCCCACTACAGGCTGAATATGTAGCTGTCACTCACAAACCAATATTCATTAAATTCCTGAGGCATCAGAATATGTTTTTGTGTTATGTTTTGTGCTTTGCACTCTGTTGACCTACTAACAATTACTAATGGTTCACATGAGCCTTTTATTTTAACTCTGAAAAGACCATAACCAGTTTTCGGTGAATTTATGCCTCTCAGCTGAGAAGCCGTGATTTCATACAAGGAAAAAGTGCTTGTTAAACATTCTCAATGTATTTGCTTGCAAGTACATTATAGAATATTGTTTTAGATTCTCTGCTTGGGTGTATTCATCACATACTAGAGTCAGACGGACTCAGAAAATGCTGACCATTTCTTTAATCCACCACATCAGGTTAAATCAACAGAGCTTGAACTCCAGTTACTTATCAATCCCCACGTACATGTTAGATTAAGAAAATAAATCTGGTTGTAGAATACAGATGGTGACTCAGTTAATCCAGAGACATATATGCTTGAATTTTGCTGGGGGAGAAAGAGGCAGTAAGGAGAGAATATCTCACCCTAAACTATAAGAGATCAGCTTCAAGACGCTGAAGTTGTCTTTATCTATTGGAAGATGATCAACTGCCAAGATACAGGTAAGTATACAATTACTGCTCCTTGTTACTACTCCAGAATGCTTTCAACAACAGGCAAAGAATAGTGGATTTTTAACCTTAGCTGTGATGCTGGTCCAGCAGTAGGGTCCACTCAAACAAAGACACATTATCTTTAGCTCTATTGAAGCAGTAAAACTCTTCTCAGACCACTTTGCAAACTGAGTGGGAAGGAATAAGAGCCACATTCTGTCCTTAGGGACCCCTATTAAATCAGATTCCCAACATTAGCCACTTCCTCTTTGTTTTCCTCAAGCCATATGGCTTCCTGACAAACTCTGTACAAACAATAAACCCATTAATCAAGCCACTGCTGGAGGAAAAGTCTTTCATTTTTTCTTTCCTTCCCTTCATCAATCCAGACATTTTAATGGAGATGGTTTACGTATTTTATTTTATGAAAGTCCCAAGCAAAATATTAAAGTCTCCTTTGTTCCTACACTGCAGCCCTGATTCCAGTACATACTTTTTCAGTAGAAGGAGATCCTGACATGTTAAAATGCAAAAAGATACGGGAATAGAGAAGTCAATCAAGCCAACAAGAAAGGAGCCAGTCTCATTGTTAGTAAGAGTACCATATAAACTGCTGCTGAGGCTCCCTAGAATACTGTGTCAAGAAACAAAATAACAGAAGTTGTTGTTTGTTTGGGTTTTGTTTTAATTTGATTAACAGAAGCAAGTAGAACAAGAAAGGTGTTAGAAGTAATTTCTATTCCTACATTGCTCTGAGGAGGTGCATACATGCAAATACCAGGAGTAGGCCACAACTAGCTGAAAGCAAGAATTTCTTGCAAGATACTACAATAAAGGACTTCCCCAGATTTCTTAAGTAAGGTGAACCAAGATGACCAATTCCACACAACATGCTACATAATCTATTTTACATCTACAAACTGCTGAAACTGTGCAAGTGATCATGTTATTCTCTGATCATGATGAAATAAACACTGCACATGCAAGGAACTCTAAGGCAGGGAGGAAGCACAGAAAGAAGAATAAGATTTCTAGCTCTTACAGGTGGGAAACTCTCTTTCCTGCAGCTGGGACAATACCACTCTCCTGTGGAGATGGAATAAGAGAATTAAAACAAAACTTAAAACAGTGCCACCACTTCACCAAATCAAACAAACTTGAGAGCGCTCAGCTTCAGTTCTGCTTCTCAGTGCCAGTGTGCACAGGAATATATGCCCTGCAGCTTCACACTGCTGCAGGGCAAAACTCTGTTCATAAAGAATATATATACTGTTGGGCAAACACAAAGAAAAAGTCAAAGTATGGCAAGGCATTCCCTTTCTTCCTACTTCATCAATAGGATCAAAGAATACAAGGCTGAGAATTCAAGAGCACTGAAGAGATAAGAAACAAAGACCTAATTTTCTTTGGTTTAACAAGGTTTGTGATTTTTTTTTCCTTTATTGCAACATCAGACCACTACTGTACTTTAAGATGTCACTTTGAGATACCTGTGGAGTCTGTTATCCTTATCCAAATCACTTATTTGCATTACACCTTGGAGCCTACGCAGCAAAAGAAGGACGTGATTTCCTAGTGACGGACGAAGGGAGAACCAAAAGACGATTTACCATCTGCTTGTATGATGGCATTACCAATCAAAGCAAACCGAACAAAGGTTCATGTGTCAGTCACCACTGCAGAGAATATGAAAATGTGAAATATCTGTTCTGTGGATCTGCCCCCACTGACCTTTTTTCCAAGACTTCTTTCACTAAAGTTTCACTACTCAATAGTCTGAAGTGTGGAAGGAGGACTGGGAGGAAGAAGATATTACTTTCAAACTCAGGTGGTCTCTTTCAGTTACACATTTCTAAGGCAACTGTGACCCTTTCACTCACATGGAAGGAAAACAGCACTGTCATGGTAACAAAACTTTTTATCTTAAACCAGTTTTCATTTTCTACAGTTGCTCCATAGCTTACTGGAAGACCAAAACCATGTCACAATTAATGTGAACCAAAGTAATCTTCTGCTGAAATAGGGAGAAACACAAAGCAGTTTACAACACTAAAAAAGACCTTACGGAGAAACACCATTAAACAAGGGCTGGTTTTCACAAGTTTGGCTATTTTTTTTTCCTTTTTTAAAAAACTAGAGGAAAGGAGCATTTTTGATTACAAGCAGGAAACCTTTCTAATGAAAGCTCTTTCTGTCTTTGTTGAAGTTAAGCAGCAATTAGCCACAAAGGAAAAAAAATATGGAAAAAGTAATCTCAGAAGACTGAGTCATTATCTCCAAGGAGACACATCTGTAGTTTTAAGGAGGTTAGAACATTCTGGTCAGTTTGTCAGCATAACGGGAGATACATGTTAGCTTATGTTTCTATCAAGGTAATGACAATTCTGAAAGACCAGAGATACCAGATGGAGCCTACCACTATGAATTATTAGCCTTGAGGTCACAGCCTAAAAAGTTACACCATCATGTCCAAAGTACAGATGGATTTGTAAATGCCTTTAGGTAGCGTCAAAAGGTATGTTTGTTTGGGACAGAGTAGTGAGGAAGATCAGGTGCTGCAAGCTAGGGAGGCCTTCCACCACATCTGGGTCAGATAGTCCCAATTATCTTATTGCTATTAACCAAAAGTTATCCTTCAGCAACTACATAATGACCTATGTAAAAATAAATCTGGGATTGGATTTTGGCTCCTAATAAGAAAAGCTTCCCTGTCACAAATCTATTAGTACAAGCAGCATCCTTGCCTGAAGTCTTATTAAAAAGCCTGTAGTATGAAGGTCTGAAGGTGTGAGATAGTTTCTTCACATTAAGTGTCAAAATGGACTGTAGAAAAGGTTGACAAGAAAATTTAGGGGTATACCAGTAGAGAGGAGAAAATTATTCTCTCTCCTGTTATCTCACTATTCTGTCCTTTCTGACCCTATTGATAAACCTGTGCTCCCAAAGTAACAGTATCTGTATCGGTCTATTTTGGCTACTGCTTTTACCTGTGGGGACAAGACTAGTCCAAACTGGAAGAAAGACACATTATTAGGAGAATAAAAAAGAGCATCAACCTGTTTGTGTCTTCACTAACAGTAGTCACTTGTTCATGTTATTCACTTAACTGTAGAATGTAGCCAGTCACAGCAAGATCACAAAAGTTTATTCTTCCTTTTCCCCAGAGCAACTTAACACCTTAAACGGAATTGTCAGAGGAATCTTCCAACCTTGACTTCACTGCACCATTTTGTCTAGAGCACTCACTTCAAATCCTGCCTACGTTAGCACTAGCCTGTGGTCACATATGAGTAGGCGGCCTATGTCTGTGATTCTGACATCGCTTTGAGTGGTTTTTAAACCATATCCCGTGACATGCAGGAGTAACACCACTAGCATCCCTTTCTATATCAGTCAAAAAAGGTTGCCTGTTTGTTATTATTATTTAGCTCTTCTCAAGAAGAGAAAAATTGGGTAATCTCTTCAAATCCAACCCTAAATTACTCCTTCTTCACTCCACAAACATGGTATCCTAGTTCTCCGAGGCCTACTGAAGTGTTAAAAAGCAATGCTGCAAAAATTGTGTTGATATATAGATCAAAAAGAGTGAAATGAAAATCATAATGCAGCTTGATATATATAGAAAAAAAAAGTCTTGACCATGATCTTTAAAGCTCTGCCTGACAGTTTTTGCCTTGCAAGCATGTGAAGGACGCTCGCTTTCCATACTTTGGTTTCCATGAATAACAGGCTTGGATTCATTTAATACAGTTTTAAACATTTATAGTTCCAGTTGTTGAGAAAAGCAAAAGAGAAACACTTGAAGTGATTTATTTTCTTTCTGTTTAAACAATATATCCAAAAGACCCCCAACACATAAGCTATGAGGACATCGTCCTATAAAGTAGCATCCTCCAAGGTAGAGCACCTTATTTTCTCTTCCTCCGAACTAGTAACATTTGGCAACATCTGTCGTTAAAGCCTACTGTAACAATTACCCCAAGATCAAAAGTGCATGCTGGTACAGCAGAAAGCCATCAAGACTCATCCAGACTGCACATACTACACTCACTACTCACTCATCTCCTCACATATTCCGTGCAGCTCCATTTGGAAGAATACTAGGGTAATTTCTGCCACAGAAACCGGTAGTTTTCTCCTCAACACCAAGTTTTCTTCTTGAGAGCAGGCATTGCCATGTTACACTTCCTGACAGCAGGCATGTTTTTATTTGCTTCCTTCAGCAGTTCCAGAAGTGCAAGGTTCCTGCAGATTTCTGATCAGAGACCTCCCTTAGATAACACTGCCTTGGCTATACAGCTGTAGTCAGATGCATTCAGGCTCGTTTCACAAGGTAATTATGCAACAGAAGCAGAGATGGGAAGTCCCAGCGAGAACTTGCTTTGTTGAAAATTTCTTTTTGCTGATAGTCTTTTTTGCTCGCAATCAGCTAAAATCTGCTCTGTAGATTTAAAGTACAACTAGACTCCACCACTTTACATGCCCATCTTACCATTTGAAACCAACTACAAATTCACCCTTGAGTATTAATTCTTCAAACACAGCATCAAACTGTTGTCATGCCTACATATGACTGAATAGTTTGCACTGATTCTCAGGAAAGCATGTATGAGAAAGCATATATGAAGAAAAAGAGAAAGAAATTGAGGTAATACAGTCAAGTGGTTTTTAGCAGAAATCAGGATTAGTTTTGTGTATTCCCATCTCTACTGTCCTTTTTGGGTTTTAGGTTACCAGGAAGTGTGTTCAGTTTCTAGAAACCACACCAGGAACAGAAAATAATTAATACATCAGAATTAAACAGTCACTGCAGATTATTTGCAAATTCAAATTGGTTCAGTTTAGCATTAACCCAAACCAACAACAAAATCCAGTTTCAACTCAGTTTTGTCTTCAACATTAACAGTAGCATTAGGCATTGCCCTGCATTTCCAACTAACCCTTTCAATTCGAGAAAATTCTTATTCAATAGAGAACTTCCCAGAAGATTTAAATGTTAACTTCAATTTCCCTTCCTTGGCAAAAACGAGTTACAAGCCACTCCTAACAGCACACACACTCCAGCCTTCTTATAATTGCGCAGAAAAAAAGTGGGTGAAGTACTTAAAACAGTGCTCAGTAGTGGCAAAAACTGGAAGAAGAGAACCTCCCCCTTTTCTGAAGGCCTGCAGTGCTTTATTTTGTGACTGTCATCTCGCACGCAGTGCACAACTGCTGTCATATTTGATTGCACAAGCACATCTTTACCTTATTTCAAATGCATGTAGTTCCATTGACACTAACACAGAAGTCAGCTCTGCAACCAAAAATTATGCCATTTTACCTACTTCCTCCATTTCTTCCTGTCCCACATGGCACCCTTCAATTTACAGTGAATGGATCAGGAATCAAATCTAGATTTATAACAGCCAAAAGCTCAAACTTCACAGTCTAGCAATATGTACGAGCCAATGAAACTACAGTGCAAGGTATTCTATATGGCTCACCACTGCTAAGAGCATAAAAAGAACCACTGAACTCCTCCCCATCCATGTCAATGTTCATTTACAAGGAGAGGACAACATCGAGACAAAAAATTTCCAATCATGAAAGATGCCAGAAAGCCCACCTCTTGGTTGTGCCTTTGCAGGTGAAGTTTAAGTGCTCAAGGGACAAAGTGACTCTGTGTTAGCAGCAATATGTTAAGAGATCTTTACTTCAAAAGAAGTTTTTAAAAAATTTTCTAGTTTTAAGATTTGTTTGTGCATATGAAAAGTAGAAGACAACAGGTCACCTTCTTGTAGATGTTGGACCATGCTCAACGTAAGTCAATTTCAGTATAAGAATAATACAGCAAGTTTGCTAAGTAGCAGTTACTTTCAGGTAACTTGTGTCTGCAAAGAGTCAGCTTCTATCAAATGAACTTCAAATGTCTCTAACTGAAAGCACACAGTGGATAATAGGTAAAATACAGAAGTACCCAGCTGCTATGCATTTCCTGATTGTAAAACCAGTCACAGATGGCACCTGCAGAGAGCAAAGTTAGGCCTGAAAGTTTGCAGATTTCTAGCTTCCTCCACAAGCATTTGTCCTTGTTGAAAATGAGTACCCTCCATCAGACCTTCAACCAACATCTGTGTATCCTGTGTCACCATGTTCCCTCTCCCTGAGTATGTGAGATGTTATTAGTGGAATTGTAATACACCATTTCTTTATTGTTACTAATCAAATGAATAGACATTTTAGAACAGTTACTGCCTTTACACAATCACATAATTATATATTTATTTTTGTTTTGAGCTTTAATTTCTACTTCATTATGTAGTCAATAGAAGCCAAACTACCTTTCACTTTCCTTGCAATTAGCAGTGAGTCAATGGAAGACATACAGAAAGCCAATTTTTGCTGGTTTTGCTGCACTCCTTCACAAGAGGTTTAATCAACCCTCTGGAAGCAATCCTCCCAGTGAGATGAATTTCAAGCAAACCTGGACCTTGCACACAGATGCAAGTGTAAGACAAATATGAGAGAGAGAAAAATGTATTTTTCCATCACAAGCCATTACCTCCATCTCACATAGCAGTAAGTAAAACCACAGCATTTGTCTTAGTAAAGACATTAACTTAGGAGAAACTTTGTAGAAAGGAAGAGTTCCACAACAGTTTCAGAAGTAATGATGACCTCTAGTTAGATGCTTACTGGTAGTTAATTATAACCTGGCAGAACCAGGGCCAACTAAGCACCAGTGACCAGGAAATGCCCAAGAGGCAATTTACACCATTAAAGTCTTTGAATTTTATTTATTTTGGTAGTATAAGGGTAAACAGCATGGTTCTATCTACTACAAAACCTAATTTATGTCATCGGCAACGTAAATCAACATTTAAAAGGCACTAGTGACCAAGAAGAAAGCAACACTTTATAGTTCAAGATCACATTAGGTTTACAATGAATGAAAACATGTTACTTGCTCACAACAACCGGACAACTGTCTTTAGATCATCTAGGATTACTGTTTTAAATCCCTCTCAGTTAGGAAAAAACCACCAAAAAACCATAGGGCTGATTTTAAAGATCCTACCTTAAAAGTACAGAAAAATCAGATGTGTTCAGCAACTTACTAGTGAAAATGTCAGGCTGCTCATTTCAGAAAGGCAAAAAAAAAAAAAGACAGACAAATCTCAAGACATTCTGCCTACAGGAAGAACCCAACCCTGAAGATATTTCTATGAAGTTAAACAAACCCTAACTGTATAAAGATGGCATTCATTTAAGCAGAAGTTTAAGATGCATCACAAGTTGCTACATTTTTTTATAACATCACTATGAGAAAATAAACCTGAATCTGGCAGATTATTAACTCACTTCTTGTGCTCCCCTATAAGAAGTTCTACAGTTCAGTTTATGGTACAGGCTGGTGCTATCACTTAAATCAATCTCTTCACATGTCAAAGCACTCTGGTTGATAAATGTACAAAATTTACTGTGGCCATAATGAAAACACTAAAACCAAGTTTTCTGACACAAACATGACCCCTCCCATTTAATACTTTAATTCTCTGAAAAGGAAAACAAAACAAAATAAAATAAAAAAAAAAACAAACAAAAAAACCAAAAAAACCCCAAAACAATTACATTTTGGGGTAAATACAAGTTATGGGATGGCAGACAGGGCGAGGCTATTTTTATGGATGACTGCTCAAGATTACTAGAGCAAATAAAAATGTAACCAATCACAAAGAGGTATGTTGCATTAGGGAAAACAGTGGAGTTGGGTAAAAGCCCTATTCTATGATTCTATGTTGTATAGCTAAGTGAAGATAAGCGTAACAAAGCCTAGGCTAACCAGACTCTCCAAGCACTGGCACACTGGAAACAGACAACCTTCATACCCCTAAAGCTTTTTCTTCATAAGGACTTCCAGTCAAAAAAATCTTCTCTTTTTTAAAATTTTCTGACTAATGAAGTGTCACATTAACTCCAGAGTCAGGTCAAGCAATTGTCACCACTTACATTCAAAGACCTTTCTTACAGTAAAACAACCATTTACTACTTCATTTTTTTATGTTTGGTAAGGGATCATCAGACTCATTACTTAAAATTAAGTGCTCAACATCGGCCAGGGAAATGGAACGCTTTTCTTCAAAGTTCAAAAGCAGGATTCAGACCTTCCTGCCATTAGCAGAACAAACACAAAAAGATTCAAGATAAAGAGAAAAGCAGTAATAAAGCCTATCATGCCTGTTAGCTGCTTTCAGACATCAATTTTCTGTTCCCCTGTTCAACTCCCATCTGTTACCCAAAACACTCATTCCTATCTTGCTGCACTTTATTTTTAATCTTTTAGAAAGGAGTCTTTAATACTGTGTGTGCATGGTCACTATGCCATACAAGATGCTGGTTTTGCTCCACCTGAAGGTGATGAGAAGTTGACAGGAGAAGAATTTAAGTGAGGTCACAAATATAATTCCTGCTAAAGGGAATATGCAATTGAACATAGCACTGTCATTTCCATCAGCTCTGGGCTGAAGCCAGTGTTTCAATTATGCCTGGTCTAAATGTTTCAAAACAAAAAGGGAGAAGAAGCTCTACCTAAACACTTACTGCTTGCTTTTTCCAACACCACCACCAGAAAAGCTAGCTGTAGGTCAGACCACGTTCAGCTAACCCAGTATCCCATCTCACACGCTGGCCAGAGTAAGGCTCCCAATTGCATGTAGATACTGTGTCAAGAATTTAGCAGCTTAACCACAAGAAGTTTCACAGTCAAACTATTGTATGAATTACAGAAACACTGGACAAGGTTTCTTTGGACTTCTCTCAATAAGGCAGATTAGAAAGGGTTACAGGCTCACATTCAGATGTCTTTAGGTTAAGTCTCTGAAGTCACAAAATTACTCTAATTTGCTATGCATAGAGACAAACATCAAGTTTAAGAAAGTAGAGCATTAATGATCTAGCAGTTGCCAGATTTGGCCCTTTGTAAGTATGCAGTAAAATATACTAGCTTAAAGTCAAGAAAAGAAGTTTATACTAAAGCATTTTAACTTGAACAAGATGGGGTTAAGAACCTGCACAATACCACAGATCAGCAGATGTGTATTAGCTTGTTAAACTATTGTAACTCAGTGTGTCAGTCCTTAGTCTCTCAAGTCTCTTTTGAAATGCTATGGAGCCAATGTAATAGAACAGGTACTTCACCCCTGTATTCCAAGAAGATAACTTCTTTGCTTGAAGAACACTTCACCACATCTATCCCCTCTTGTTAGAATACCTTCCTCTTCCCTCCTCCCTTAGCCTAATTCAGATTCACTTTTTCCAAGGTTAAGGCAGTTTATAATGCTGCAAGAGAAACAAGGAACAGTATTGATGGCATTTCCAAAGCAATTTGTAGTTGTCCTACATTACTGGTGTACCACATGCTAGACAAGGTGGCTTCACTCCACCTCCACAGTTCTTATCTACACAAATCACTTCCTCACAAAGTTCTGCTGTACTTCTAAACGCTCCCCAGTATCCATGATCTTCTTTAGTTGTGATCTGAACAAAAAAATTCACACACAAAGACTTTATGATTAGTCAAAACACATAGTGAAAGTGAATTTGTCCAGTTCCTCCTTCCGTACACTAATTCCCATGGTGACATAAGACAACCTACCTCCAAAAGAACAGCATAAACCAGTAATTAGCCTGTTGACAGCATCCATTCCCAAATCAGGCAGGGAGTTGTAATGCCCACAAAGGGCTTCAATAATGCCCTCAAATAGGCATTATGCCATATACTAGGTCCTTATGGAAATGCCATATAGGCACCTAAACTTCCACTGGGAAGAAAGAATACAGATTATCACTGGGGGTTCTGCATTTGGTTTTGGTTTTCTGTTTGTGTTGTTTTGGTTTTCGGTTTTCTTTCACAGCTACAACTTAACTATTAATATTAAGGATTAATTATTATGTTAAGAATGCACCCAACTCCTTTGACTTAGCTTTAAATAGTAACCACGCTAATACTATCACAAGCATCAATCTATAGCTCATTTTATAATTTAATATACCAGTTGCACAATATTAAATTGAGCTGCAGGGATTAAGCATTCTCTTCGCAAGGAGAGGCACAAAAAAAGGATTAATCTTTCACCTAATCAACTACAACTAAGTCATTCCATAGTGCAGAATGAAGGGTGGTTTTCTGCCATAGCACCAACTGCTTGTGTTGAGACTTCTCTTAATTTCTAATATCAGAGTTTAACTGAAACTAACGCTAATTAAATAATTTTTGGAGTAAAGTTCTACAAATCAGCCATAAGGGCAGTAACACTAATCTTCACTTGCCAAGTTAATGCTCTGTGAAAAGAAAGCATGGGTAGCACTGCTGGGCAGAAGCACTTTGCAGCCAAAGAGTACAATTTGACATAAAACACATTTTGCTCCCAAAATTAGGAAAGCTAATAATTCTTGCTAAAGGACTAGAAAAGCAGTCAGCAAAGCACTCAATAAAAACTTTCACAGGGATTATTGTGAAATAATTTTGAAACAGCTTTTACAACACTGCACATGCATAGTCAAAACAGGTCAAATGTTAAAAAGGCATGAAAGGTGTCAAAATGCTAAACAACCCTCACAAAAAAAAAAAAAAAAAAAAAAAAAAAAAGAAAAACCAACAAACCCAAGCAAGCAAACCCACCCAAAACCTCCCCAGAACCGCCCAACACCGGGCATCAAAATTGGCATTTGGGCAAGTCAGAAACTTGCTTTTCTTCAAGCATTACCAGACAGAGGGAAGAGTCCAGTGGCAACAGGCACCACCCAGCAATGTACTCCCAGCTATAGCAGAGGACGTCAGCAAGGCAGCAAAGCCTTTTGAAAATCCAGGGTCTTCAGCAAAACATATCAGGAGACCCACCTTCACCATATATGTGAGGCATGTTCATACTTACTGTGCCTTTTCCACCACAAGGAAAAACAAAAGGGTCTGAATCCAGCCACCAAACAGCAGAGAGAAACATTATTTTTTTGTTTCAACAGAAACATTTTCAGAACAGGAATGAAAATTTATATAACTCAGATCTTCAGAAGAGATAGCTAGACTTTTTAAGCAAAAAGAGCTAGAAGAGTTATCTATAGCTGATGTGTATCAGAGCAAAAACCGTCAAACCACAGCAGTTACATCCCACCAGTTGATACCATTATTGTTCACTTTAATTTAGATACATTTTAGAAAGGACATTCCCTGGTTTTCATTTGAAAATATAAAGCTTATTTCTCTACTCTATGCCAGTTATTTTTGTCCTTCTTGTCCTTGAGATTAAAATGACGTAGGAAAGCACATACTTTGCATAGGACATAACAACCCTTATGAGAGCAATTTTAGATTTCACAAAAAGTGACCAGGCATCATCATGCAACTCTGTCATTAATGCAGATTAATATCTCCAAGGTGGGTACCAGGAGGATGGTGTCAGACTCTTTTCAGTGGTGCCCAGCAAATAGAACAAGAGGCAATGGCCATAAACTAAACCACAAGAAGTTTCACCTCAACATGAGGAAGAACTTTCCTACGTTGAGGGTAGCAGAGCACTGAACAGGCTGACCAGGGGCTTGTGGAGTCTCCCTT